>WBMZ01003970.1:0-82448 GCA_013400975.1 Atrichornis clamosus
GGCCCCCTCCGGCCGCCGCCTCCCGCCCGCCACCGCCCACCGCGCTCCCGGCACGCACCGCGCCACAGGCGCCGCCCGCGTCACGTCCGGCAGGGCCCGCGCCCGGTCCGTAAACAATCAAACAAATAAAGGAATAAAGGAGAGAGCCGAGGGGTTGTGTGCTCTGTGTCCTGCTGTGCGGTGTAACACAGAACCTTAGAGTGGCTTGGGGTTGGAAGGGAGCTTAAAGATCAGCTGGTGCTAAGCCCCCAGCAAGTGCGTGTTAAAATTTAAAAGCATAACGTTTAAAAGAATAAAATTTAAGTAATGTGGAAAGCCTTCCATTCATCCTTTGGCCTCGGTTAGCTGAACTCCGTACAGCGGTTACAACCCGCTGGCAAATAGCAATAATAAAATAGCGAGCAAAGTGTAATATGAAAGCTTTGTTACAGAATCACAGAATTAATTGGGTTGGGAAAGACCTCTGAGATCATTGAGTCCAACCCATGACCGGACACCACCGTGTCAATTATACCGTGGCACCGAGTGCCACGTCCAGTCTTTCCTTAAACGCCGCCAGGGACGAAGGCTCCACCTCCCTGGGCAGCCCATTCCATTGCCTAATCACCCTTTCTGGGAAGAAATTCCTCCCAATATCCAGCCTAAACCTTCTCTGGCTTGAGGCTATGACCTCTCGTCCTGTCACTGGTTGCCTGGGAGAAGAGGCTGACCCCCACCTTGCTGCACCCTCCTGTCAGGGGGTTGTAGAGGTGATCAGGTCACCCCTGAGCCTCCTCGTTTGATCCTCCAGGGGCTGTATATACATACACACCACATATTTAAGCACACAGTAGTTTGGCTGAGGAAGGCTTAAAACAAGGCCACTCATAGAACTTTTCACGTTTCAGTCAGGTTTGTGAAATAAAAATGCCTCAATGCATTTGAGGGTAATTATAATTAATCTGCTAATTTAATAAGCAATAAGAGGCTTTTGTGAAGCGTGGGGAAATTATATTGTTAATGCAATGTTTCTGTGACGTTCTGAATCCTGTTACAATAGCTGAAGATAATCATGGTGACCATTAACGAGGCTGTGTGACTATTAACGAGGCTCTGTTACTTCGCCTCCTGGTGGCTGTTCTCTTTTTTCTGATCAGTGTCAGAAACGCCGAGTGAAGCTTGAGCTGAACCTGCAGGACAGAAGGAGAAGCTTGAGGAAACAGGAAATAAGGTAATTTAGCACTCTTTGACCTTCACCCAGTGTACAACAATGTAATTTACAAATTGTGAGGGTGCAGAGAAGATCCTGTAAAAGCAGTGAAATACTTTGTTGTTAAGCAACAGACAAACTAGATCTTTTTTTCCCCCACATATCTGGCAGTAGCCATTAAGTTCCAGGGGCCCAAAGTATCCCTTACTGTGTGATGCTAGTCCATGAAGAATCATTTCCCATTCCAGCTGTGGAATTGGCTATGAGTGTTAACCATCCTATTGTAAATAATACAATTGGAGGAGACAAAATAATAGTTACCTTCTCTCTTACAGCTGCCTTATCAATCATTTGAATGATATACGGAATAAACACGTTGCCTGTAAACTCACAAAACAGATACATGAGCCCCATTGTTGTCCAAAAAAATCACATTCTTTACCCAGTGCAACAAGCCAATAATTACACACTCAAGAGAGACGTTCATTATTTATTTCAGAGTTGTGCAAGCCTGGATGCTCAGTGGTATTCCACAAATGAAGCACACCAGCTATCAGAAGTTTTTACTATTTATACATTTTAGCAAAGGAATTAGTGTTCATTTGCTACAAGTTACATAGTTCTCTTATTAATTAGTATTATCTCTTCTACTGTTTAATGATTCCCTCACTTTTCATGCTAATTAGTCCACATGCTCAGGCTTTCTCTTGTTGTGAGATGGGTTTCTCAGTCAGTGGTTGTCATATGTTCATGCCTTTTACATTTTACCCAGTTGGAGCTGATTCACCACAGTTGCTGAGTTGTCTTTATTAGTTTCTTCCTTATCTCGGGAGTTCTGCCAAGTGTCCTTGGGGCCCATAAATTCTGCGTTCTTTGTGTTCACTATCAGTGGTACAGCCTTCTTCCCAAGCTTAGTTAATCTCCCCCTGGGTCTGAGATCACTGAAACATGTCCAGCCCTAAACCTTAAGAAGGCAATTCTACCCACAAGTAATTTGTTTTTCTAACACCTGGACATCACTTAGAGCTTGTTATCTGCTGTCTGTTTAAGGTATTAAATCTCCCTTCTTGTTGATTAGGCTAGAAAGTATACAGAGATCGAACACTGAAGAACATCCTTTCTTAAGAAAATTTTACATTCCCCATTTTGCAACACTAACACCCTAAAAAAAAAAAAAGTACTAAAGCCCTTCTTGTGCAAAAGTCTATAGCCACAGCACAACCATGTAGCTCAGAAAGAGAGCCAGAGAGATCTACAGTGTCAGTGTCTAGAGTAGAAGGAAATCCGTTAAGTAAATTTTCCAGATGATTTGAAGAAGTGACCCACATCCTAAACTACAAAGAAAGGCAGAAAATTCCTCCAAATTGTCCCTGCCAGTCCAACCAGAGAAAAATTTCCTTCTCGGTGGCATTCAGAACTTTCTAGGACCAGAAGTGTTAATCAGCATGCAGTTGTGAGTCTGTAAAATTCCTTTAACTCGAATGCAAGATCAGATGAGAGGTAAGCATTTCACATTAAAAAATGAAGGTGATATTCACTTAGGCATAGTGTGAATGATTGACAAGATGTGTGGGATTTCTTTAGTTGTTCCTGCATAAGCTTTGCTGGTCGAAGGAGATTACATTTGCTTGTGAAGGCAGACTGACTCTTTATAATAGCATTAGCCATATTATGTGTTAGTTCTGTGAAATGGAATTAACGGGTTACAACACTAGTTTCAATGTTATATTTTTAACATATGAAAGTTTCCTCTACAGAAGGAACACTGTATCTTATTTGGAGGTGATTCTAGCATGGTGTTCTATCCATTTTCGAACAAGTGGTGAGGTGTCTTTAAACCGTGCACTTTCAAGCCATTTATTTTCTTACAGCATGGTGAAAAAAAGTTCTAGTTCTGATAAATCCATCTCAGTGTGAAGCCCTTCTGCACAGTGCGATAGAGGTTTTATGTCGAGCTGGACTGGCCTTGGTGGCTCCGAGGCCGAGCCTTGACTTGTTGGCTGCAACAAAGTGTTTTTGTCAGTCACTGCTACTGAGTCCTGAGCTGTCAGGAGAGGGCGCAGCCTTCCCAGAAGATGGAGAAGGAGATGGAGAAAGGTAGTGTGGTGTGTCATGATGATTCAGAAAGGTTCTCCCAAAAACCTGCACGGTCCGGAGGCTCAGACTGTCCTCCTGAGTTGGGAATTGAGGACGGCAGGAAGAACTTGCTATGGTCTACATCCATGTCCTTCATAAAACTTAGTCATTCATAATTCTCAAGAAAATTATGTAGTATTTATAGAGAAACAATTTAGCTTTTTATTTCTCATTTTGAAGATTACAATGCAATTCCTGAGTGTAAATTTTAGTTAATAAATAAGCTGTACCATATATTGTGTAGTGTGGTGCAGAGTATCTTCTGAAAGTTGTTGTACTGCTGGTAGTGAATAGTGCAGTTCTTTTTCTTTTTTCTTTTTAATTTCAAAAATACACACAGTACAACATGGCTCCTGGCAGTGCAAGCTTTTTCTGACTTCCCCACTGAGTGAGGAAGAAACTTGCTCTAATCAAAGGCTACATAAGTCTCCAAAATTCAGGTAGTGTGCTTCTCTCTCTGCTGTGTCTGGCAATGCTGTTGGTTTCCTGAGAAATTATCATGCTTGATTTTTCTTTTTCTTTTTTTTTAAATTCACAATCGAATCAGACATTTAAAGATTTTTAATTATAGAATGAACTTTAAATGGTCTTTTAACCTACTAAATCATAATTTCATTAATGCCAGATGCTTTCACTTCTGCTATTGGCTCCATCCTTGGCCAAATGCTCTTCAAAGTCTTTATTTACAACTTGGGCACAGGACTCAAGGAACACCAAGTAAATTTGCTGATGACACTAAATTGGGATGAGCTGTTGAGTCCTTCAAGGGCAGAGAGGCCCTGAAGAGAGACCTTGACAAATCAGAGAGATGGGCAATCACTAACCATATGAAGTTTAACAAGGGCAAATGCCAGATTCTGCACCTGGGATGGGGCAATCCTGGGTGTACAGACTGGGGAGTGAGATGCTGGAAAGCAGCGCTGTGGAAAGGGACCTGAGGTCCTGGTCAATGGCAAGTTGGGCAGGAGTCAGCAGTGCCCTGGCAGCCAGAAGGGCCCAGCGTGTCCTGGGGGGCATCAGGCCCAGCATCGCCAGCCGGGCAAGGGAGGGGATTGTCCCACTCTGCTCTGCACTGGGGAGACCTCACCTTGAGTGCAATTTTGGGCACCACAATATAAAAAAGATATTAATCTGTTGAAGAGTGTCCAGTGGAGGCCTACAAGTCTGGTGAAGGGTCTGGAGGGGAAGCCATATGAGGAGTGGCTGAGGTCACTTGGTCTGTCCAGCCTGGAGAAGAGGAGACTGAGGGGAGACCTCATTGTGGTCTCCATCACCCTCACAAGGGGAAAGCGGAGGGGCAGCACCAATCTCTGCTCCCTGGTGGCCAGTGACTGGAGTTGAGGAAACAACCTGAGGCTGAACTGGGGAAGGTTTAGTTTGGGTATCAGGAAAAGGTTCTTCACCCAGAGAGTGGTGGAGCATGGGAACAGATTCCCCAGGGAAGTGGTCACAGCACTGAGCTCGTCTGAGTTCAAGAAGGATTTGGATAACACTCTGAGGCACATGGTGTGATTGTTGAGGTGTCCTGCACAGGGCCAGGAGTTGGACTTGATGATCCTGGTGTGTCCCTTCCAACTCAGTATATTCTATTATCCTATGACTCTGTGAAATCATTGCAATTCATCTTCACAGAGTGTTTTGGTTTTTTCCCATCCTGATATGAAACTGAATAGGCACATTTCTCTGAAATGTTTTTAATTCAGTAAAACTGCATTTATCTTAGACCCTTATAGCTGAAATAACTTCTACTACTGCATTATCAAGCAGAAAGAGCTTTTCTGACTGAATTCACCAATCAACCTCAAAAGCTTTATATTAAATTTTTTTGTGGCTGTGGTTTCATAAGGTGGGCATTATGAAAACTAGCTGAATGAATAATATGTCCTTTCTGCTGGCTTCTAAAGGGGCATCAGTTAGTAAAAGGAAAATTCTGCAGTTACTGTTAGCTGAGTTAAACAAAGCTGCAGCTGAACAGAAAATGAACTGTTACTAACCCCCACAGTCCTTTGGCATGGAGAGATGGTAAAGCAGATCTATGAGCAGTGGGTACTTGCTGCTTTGGGGAGTGGTTGATGCCGTGACTCCATCCTGAATCAGTGCAGACTGCCCAGCTCTTCCCCAGGGCACCGCAGAGCTCTTATCTGTGTTAGAGTTGAGGGAGCCAAGGGTGTCCCTTGGCCCCAGGGCAGCACCCAGGGCAGCACGCAGCCGCATCAGAGACCCTCTTGTGAAGAGCCCACCTGGCTCTGTAAGCTGCCCACGTCTTCTGCATCACTGCTACTTCCTTGAGCATTGACCCCTGGGCATGCAGAATGACCAGGCACTGGTTTCTCTGGTTTTGGAGATCCGGCAAAGGTGGTTTAGAATTTCCCAGCTCCTCAAGCAAGGGAACATCTCCTTTCTGTTCGAGTTGCAATGGCATAAAATATAAGACATTGTAACATATGCTTTAGATGCAACATATAAGTATTCAGTTTGGAGTGCAAGTTTGTTATTATTTTCCACAAATCACCCTGGCTATCTTTGCTGGAGTCATAGTACAAAAGTGAGAAGGCATTGCTACATCACGAGCCCATTCTCTTGTGATTAATAATCCATTAAAAATTCCAGAATTATCCCTAAACAAGCCTGAGTGTGTTAACTACAAAGAACCCTGTGTAGTTACAGAAAATAGATGAAATGGCAGTTATTTTAGAAATATCCTACATGAATGTAGGTTCTCTGTGTTCTGGCTCAGGCTTATTTGGGCAAAAATAGGGTTGTTGACACTCAACAGTGTTTGTTGGGAGGTGTTTTGGTTTTGGGGTTTTTTTTGTTTGGTTGGTTGGTTTGGGTTTTTTGTTTGGTTTAGTTTGTTTGTATGTTTCTTTTAAGGAACTCCTTTCTGAGTCTTGACTGCATTTACAGCTGATTTGGAGCATCTAATGGACACGAAGGCTGACATTCTTGCCATATGAGGGCTACCCAGTGGATTAACCAGATCATGAATGTCGAAAGAGCCCCATTTTACCTACCATGACCTAGACCACATCCTCCAAGCGGCACAAGTTAATGACTTCAGTGTGGCAATATTACGTGAACACCTGGCCTCAACATATTTGTGTACATAACTCATCAGGAAGGTGTGCAAAGTGTATTTTAGTGTATGTGCATATTAAGGATCCCAAGGCTTGTCAGCAGAGTCCGTAACCAATCCAAGGTCTGACAATCTTTCCTTCTCCTAGAAGATGGTATTGTGTCAGTACCTCAGCTGTCAGCAGGAAAGCAAGATTTCTAGTTGCCACAGTGCTACTAATTGTTTTGTTTTAGGGGTTTTTTTTTCTCTAAATGCAGAAAGCCAATAGAAAAGGATTCAAAAATTTTCACTTCAAGACTGTCCCTTGCCCTTAAGACACATGGCTTGCAATCTTTTTACATTGAAGATGAAAAGTGCTAAGAATGGTTAAGACCATTACTCTGTTTTAATAATCTCATTTATTTATCACACAAAGGTGAGTTGATTTCCACAGTCATCCTCCTCCCTGGTGCGTCAGCTCCTTTCTGTGACGTCAGGAGTCAAGAGCCTCCAACAGCCTTGTAGATCAGCTGATAGGAAATTCCAAGGTACAAACTACCAGCTCTCTGGATGTAATAGGCACTATTACAGCAGTCTCTCACATACCAAGATATGCAGGGTAGTAGTATACATGCCTGTAATCTTTAGTCACATCTATTTCAAGACATTTTCATTTCTAAGGCATTTCAGTGTTTGGGGATTTTTTTGTTTGGTTGGGTTTTTTGAGGTTTAGGAACACTGAAACCTAACTCTACAGCAGGTTTTTTTCAACATATATTTAAGACCTGCAACATCCTGTTTTAATCACACAAGTTTAAGTCCCTTCTGTATGTCAACACAGTTATTGAAATTCAGGTGTCAGGTTCAGATGTTTTGATTAAGTTTTCCTAACAAACCCGTGTTGTATGACAGGCAGTGATTCTTATCAATAAAAATAATTTGAGAATTTTTTTTGGAAAGATCATGTCCTTTCATCTTTACAGTAAATGACATCATGTCCATTAAATATAAGTGACGGTGGGATTCAATTCCAGGTTTTAAAATGGAAATGGCTGAGATTTTTCTAGGTTAATAACAACTTCTGTCTCAAATGCAACTTCTGTGCAAGGAAAGTGGTTACTTTCATAGGTATTTGACAAGATCCTTCTCATTATCTTTCAAACTCATATCTGATGCCTTGTTTCAGAGCCATATATTCCAATTTTATCCTCTGTCATATTTTTCTGCAATAGGTTTGCTTTCTTAATCTACATTCATTGAGATGCAAAGCATCTGGGATGTAGGCACAGAAGAAGTCTAGATCTCAGAAAAAAAGCATTACTTCCTTGAAAGCTCTGATACAAAAATATGTGAGATTGGCTGTATCTGATCCTAAACTACCTGACAAGGTTGTTGTCATAAACAAGAAGACAGAATCAGGAGAGAAAATACCACGCTCCAAGTAGCTAAAATGTGTTTGAGTGCTAGCAGAATGTCAGCCCCAGCTGCCCGAGCCCTGCATGCAACAACCTTTGGCTGCACCAGCAGTCAGGATGAGAGCCTCAGGTGGAGGGATCTCGGTGTCATCCTGTTGCTGTCTCACGAGCAGAAAGAAGAGAGAGTGAACGCCTGACACTTGTACCAAGAACAGGCAGAGTGGGGGAAGCAGAAGGCAGGGAGGGGTGTGGAGAAAGGTCAGGGAGGGAAACAGCAGGATGGCAAAGACAAGCAATGAGACAGTGGGGCAGGTGAGGAGATGAAAAGTCCAGCCTCCATCCCTTCTATATCCAGGATCAGTCAGAGATCTCTGGAGAGCAGCTGAACCAGCTCCGTTTCCATGAGGAGAGCTAGAAAAGATGAGATTAGGTAAATCCAAGTACCTGAGCAATCTGTTTAAATTCATTAGGCCCTAAGAAGGAGCATTCTTTCTAAATCATGGCTAACTGGGTTTCAGCAGTGGGAAAGGGATGCTGTCTCTGAGTCAGCTTCTTGGTTCTAGAAAGCAAATATGATCCCATCAGGCTTACATGGTGTCACTTATGTGCTCTGCAGGAGCCCTTGCCAGGGTGTGCCTCCCCTCACCTGCGTACCTGCACCAAACATGCAGTCTGAGGGCATTTCTAGGCAGCTGCAGTCACCCCATCTCTAAACTTACTGAACTCAAGGGGTGTGCATTGGTGGTGAAATTGGCTCACAGCTTTCCGTTTTTAACTATCGGGCTGAAAAAAAGTTTAAGAAAGACAATAAATCTTTTGAATTATAGGGTCTGGTACTTCTTACAAGTAGCCTCAGTTCCCAGCACAAGCTGATTTCCAGATGTTTTGAAGGACAATCTCTTGTCTTTATCTCCCTGCATTTATTGAATTGTTTATAATGTCAGCCACAGGGTCTTTTCTGTCTCTTTGGTCAGATGTAGGTCCGCAGTCCAGTGGATTTAAATGAATGACTGATGGCAACCTCCAATTGGTTTGCATGGGAAGGGCACTGGGCCAATTGCCTGGTTGTGGAATGTTGTATGAGCAGAACAGATATAATTATTTCCAAATTTGGCCACAATCCATATTTTATCCATATTTATCCATATTTTGCTGCAAATGGCCTCGTCTCCTTTGGCAAGACATCCCGTGGACAGAGAGCATATCCTTAGTGACTCAGTGCTCTTATACTGGATATATACCCCTGTTTTGTACTGGGTGGTGTTTCCAACTCCACAGAATTCTCCTCTGTGGAGAGGCCAAGACTCCTGACCCTTGCTAGTCATGCAGCCATCTCCCAAAATCAGGCCTCTGTCTCCATGGCAGCCTGTCTCAAATGCTGCAGTTTATGAGACTGGACACAGTTCTTTGAGCAGCAACTAATTCTTGATACAGAACCTGATGGCAATAGGCTGGGTTTTTCAAGGAGCAAAGACTCCTCTTCTTATCATCATGTGGAACTGCAGGGAGTTTCAGGAGCACTGCAGAGATCTCACACCAGTCAAATCCTTGTTCTTCTTATTCAAAGAGATGGTGGGATGTGAACCAGTTTTTGTTCAAAAATAATGTAGGCATTTTAGCACATGGCTGCCCCCCACAAGGACGTGCTCTTGTACCTCCTGGGATTATTTTATCTGAATTGTGCTGATGGAACTCAACTGCTATCAGATGTCCTTTTGCAGAGTTGCTTCAGGGGTAAGGAACATGTAGACTGAATATGCTGGGGTAGCTGTCACACCCTGACCTATTCTTCTCTTGCTCGTAGCCAGCCAGTCAGCGATGCATGGTGTATCCACTTCGTGGCTGCTGAGCCATCAGTCTTCTGATCTTCTTCCTGTGTAAATGTCTTCAGATGCAGTTTGACAGCAGGTTACACTGAGAAGATTTTTCCACTCTGTAGTTCTACACTATCAAGACATGCTTAAATTATCCTACAGGCTGCCCCTTCAGAGAGGCCTGTGTTAGTTACTCACTCTGGTTTTGACTGACAGTTTATACACCCTGACTAGCTAGGCCACTTCTCTGGAGAGTCCCCCTTTCTCAATCTGACAGAGTTGCAGGCAGACAGAGCTACAACCCTGTGCTGTATAGAGGAAAACTAGAGTGATAACCCCCTACAAAGCATGACAGAGTCACTGCATACTTAGGTTTGCCTTGGAGCTGGTTTGATTTTACAGAGCCAGACCAGTTTCTCTGAGTCAGATTCTGTTATGTGCACACTGTTGTGGTGCCTTTAATTCAGTTTGAGTGGAACAGATAGGTTTTTCCCCCTTCACAATTATTACCTTGTTATTGCTCTGTTTTCTGAGTGTTCTGGTTGCATGGCACAGCTGCAAGCGTGCCCCAGGGCCTGGTGCAGTTAAGTGTCTGTGGTGTGTTTTGCTCTCTTGATTGTATAGAAGGAGTCATCACTGCATTACAAACTTATCTATATAACTTTTCA
This sequence comes from Atrichornis clamosus, assembly GCA_013400975.1. NCBI lineage: Eukaryota > Metazoa > Chordata > Aves > Passeriformes > Menuridae > Atrichornis > Atrichornis clamosus. Next base: position 10,278 of record WBMZ01003970.1, read on the forward strand.
TGGTGCATCCTTGCCTGTGGGAAAGCTTCATGTGTGAAAATATCAGGTTTTCTGTGGGATAGACTGGACTGTTACACCCTGAACTGCATCTTGCCATTTCTTTTTCTTCACTGGAACTGATAAGAGGGAGCAGAAAGGAGTAGGTCAGAACTGTATTGGTCCTAGGTAAGCCTCTGCAGAGGTCTCCAAGTTTCTCTTGGAAGTCAAAAATTATGTTATAAGAATGAGTGAGTTCCATGAAGAACAGGAAATAATCTCTGCAGTTGTGACAGCTAGTGTAAGGGAAAGATGCAGCTTTGTGTGAGCTTTCAAGTACCACTTTCATTGCTGTGAATTCTTTTAGGCTGATCTAACACCTTGATGTTGAATTCAACCATTTCACCTCCCAGGAAGCAAGCATGACCACCACAGGAGTTTCACTGGTGCACAAAGCTGCTCTTTGTGCTCCCCATTGCACTGGTATTGCTCAGCTATGAGAATCTAGAGTCACTGTTTTTACCGAGGCAATGGTTGCTGGAAGAGAGAGGTCTCCCAAGGGATTGTAGGTGGTTAGTTGCTCTGTTGGTAGAAAGCAACAAGCTGTAGTGGTATCTACCTAACACACATCTATAGGCTTTGGACTCATTGGTGTTAAAATAATTTTAAAGATCAGGAATAAATATGTGTGGCTGCCTGTATGTATTTACACTTTTCTTGCAAAGGATAAAAAGAAAAAGAGGTGCCTGTTTTTTTGGTGGTTAATATTGTTTGTCTGCATGAGGATTGTTTCCTCTGAGACTTTTATGCATGGTCTTTTGCAGCTACTGGGCTGCTTCCCTGTAAGATTATTCCAGAGGATACTGCAGAGCAGCCAGCTGCAATTAAGACTGAGAAGACTATGTCCAAGTCCTTTGACATCTCATTCTCTGACTTCCATTATCTTTAAATTACATCCTTAGTGCTGTCACTCGGTCAGAGTAGGATCACCCTTGCCTAGATCTTTGCCCATGGAAGGTTTAGCATAGCCCTAACCTAGTTAGGAATCTGAGGCTGTTCTCCTCGTTTCACAGGGGAGTATTAAAATGCATTATCCTGATATGGAGAGTATAAAACAGGCAGAAATAAAAATAAAATAAAAATATTCAAGCACTGATGCTCTGTGCTCCAAAGACCTCACCATCCTGAACCCCACTGGCAATAAAAAATGTTTGTAAATGCAAACTGTTGTATCTCTGAAGTCTTCAGGTTTGACAAAATGAAAATATAATTGTCACTCTGTTGAGAGCCTGTAGTCCCAAATTGTTGTTTAGTCTTTAGCTGGACTAAGTAGACAAGGAACTTGAAGTAAGTTAGAACACATCAGGATGCCTGAGTTTAGCTAAGACAACATATAAAAATAATATTGTCTTAGAAAATAAAGTTCCTGTGTCCTGCATCTGCTGAGCAAGGGATTTCAACCCCATGTTTTTTTCCTGTGTGCTGGCAGATTCACAAAATAGGATGCATTCTGGCTACAGCTAAATAAACAGCTGGAGGGGTGTCTCTGTGTAGAGCCACAGGCCTGTCCCTTTCTGTTTTCAGGCACTCTGCCCATTCCCCATCCTTTGTAAAGGCTCCAGCCTTTCAGGAGGGTGACCATGCTCACAGACAACATTGGTGTGACCTGAGACTGAGTTCAACAAGCGGTTTCTATCCCATTCCCCCAGAGGGGATCACTCAATAAGTAATACCTGACATATATATATTTTGGCAAAGCACTCTGAATCACCCATCAGGCCGAATCAGACTTTGTGTAGGCAGTGGTCATTCACCCATCCCTGGCATTCCTCCCTTTTGGAGTCAAAGGATGGGATTGTCCTGCTCTGCTCTGCACTGGGGCAGCCTCACCTTGAGCCCTGTGTGCAATTTTGGGCATCACAATATTAAAAGGTCATTAATCTATTGGAGAGTGTCCAAAGGAGAACTATGAAGATGATGAAGAGCCTGGAGGGGAAGCCTTTTGAAAAGCGGTTGAGGACACTTGGTTTGTCCAGCCTGGAGAAGAGGAGACTGAGGGGAGACCTCATTGGGGTCTTCAACATCCTCACTGGGCGGAGTGGAGGGGCAGGTACTCTTCAGGGGCAGATCTCTTCACTCTCGAGACCACTCTTGACTCTCAGTGACAGAAGTTGAGGAAATGGCATGAAGCTGAGTCAGGGGAGGTTTAGGTTGGATATCAGGAAAAGGACCTTCACCTTTTCACTGGAGCACTGGAACAGGCTCCCCAGGGCAGTGGTAGCAGCACCAAGCCTGACAGAGTTCAAGAAGCATTTGGACAACACTCTCAGGCACACGGTGTGATTCTTGGGGTGTCCTGTGCAGGACCATGAGTTGGACTCAATGATCCTGGTGTGCCCCTTCCAACTCAGCATATTCTCTGTCTTCCTATATGTGCCAATGCTGAACAGTTCAAAAACGACTGTGATAAAAAAATGTGCCCTGTTCAGTCTAAGAAAAGCTATAAATCTGCTTTCTTGAAATACAGTTCTGCTTTATCTGCTCTTACTNGGGTGTCCTGTGCAGGACCATGAGTTGGACTCAATGATCCTGGTGTGCCCCTTCCAACTCAGCATATTCTCTGTCTTCCTATATGTGCCAATGCTGAACAGTTCAAAAACGACTGTGATAAAAAAATGTGCCCTGTTCAGTCTAAGAAAAGCTATAAATCTGCTTTCTTGAAATACAGTTCTGCTTTATCTGCTCTTACTTTTGGTGGTAAGGCAGACACAAAATGTTTTCCTATTGCCACCCGTTTCTGGCAATGCAGGACCTGCTTGCAAGCCATTTAAAGTTCCCTAACCAATAATTACTCTGGATCTCGCTAGTAAGAAACTCTGCTCTCAGCAGTATGGAAAGTAATGAAAAGTAAATAAAGGTCACATGTTTATAGAGCTCTTCCCACGTCTTTAGCATTTCTGGTTGATAGAGTGCATTGTTTCTTACTCCTGTGTGTGGAAGATGCCTGTGGAATGCTGAAGAAGGATATTATGCAGGTGCTCCCTAAGTGCCTTGGCTTCTTCCAGGGCTTTTTATTCAGATCTCTTTTCAAGCCTGGCAGGACAGGTGAACCCCTGTAGAAGCAAAATTGCAAGTGTCTTCTTTATTGTATTAGTTATGCATAACCCTCTGCCTTCAGCACTGAAAACTTTTGCTGGTTTTCACTTTCTTAGGATGGTACTTCCTTTCCTATTAGCAGGTACTTAAGGAAACATCTGGAGTAGCTTATCTCTGATCTGCTGTTTCCATATCTGGTTTGTTTTTTTCTTAAACTTCAAACACAGGGTGTGTATGTGTGTGAAAAGGAGATCAGGAATCTACATTTAGGTGTTTGGTAGGAAATGACTGTCTTCAATGTTCCTTTATAATCATTGGAGGGAAGGCCTCTGGAAAACAATTCAGGGCATCAAAATCATCTCTGCTAAATCGTCCTCAGGAGAAGCATTTCTCTTTCCACTGCCTCTATAGGGAACCCACAGAGACCAGACTGAATTACCACAGCTAAAATTAGATGCTGTAGAAGGTGGCATAAATACCCCTGCAGTTTCAGCTACTACTCACCCACTGAAAGGCTTCCAGTTTTCCCATTAATGTAGTCACTCTGCTCGACTAAGCAAAAAAAAAAGCGTCTTTGCAGAAAATGGTGTATTAAGCACCAGCCTTTATTGCATGAAATAGCACTTTTAAATCCTCACCCCAGGAAGCTGTTGACACATGTTCGAGTCACTCTACCACCTTGTCCCAGTAAATGTGTGTGTAATGGTATTTGTGTGTGCTGGTTACACGTTGCTGTGGAGGTGTTGGCATGCTGATGTAGACCTGCACGCCAACAGGCACTGCCTGTGGCTTCATGGCCCTAAATGGAAGTTCCCCTGTGAAGGTAACCAGGATTCTCCCTCTGGATCTCTTTGAGGTCTAAACTAAGCAGCTTAGAATATGGCAAATGGAGGTGCTATGTGCCTGAGATGGGTGGCAGTCTCTGGCAGAGAAAGTTGTGACCTTCTGTCTGAAACCTGGCTCACATCACCCTGCATGTTACGAAGGATGTTTCTTCCTGCCATGCCCTCTCAAGAACAAAACGTACTCTGTGGAGCAGTATGCTCTGAGACGCCAGGTCTGGCTACTCCCTTCCAGCACTGCTGGTAGAAGAAGATGGCTTTAACATAAAGGAAGACACAAAAATTATCTGGAGGCTGGCCAGAGGCAGGTGGGAACAGGCTGAGGAGGTGAAGGTCTGTTTGGTCTGGTGACGTGGCTATGTAGATTCAGTGTCTAGAATCCCTTGTGGGGAGAGAAAGACATGGAAGGAGTAATTGGCTGCAGTCAGTTTGGGGAGGGGAGTTTCTTTAAGGCCCAGGTGTAGGAAAGCTTGAAAGCACACATTTCAGCATAATTAGAGGCTTTTCTGAAATGAAGATAAAGCTTGATATGCAAAGTCTGTACACTTGGATTTCGTGTTCCACTACACCCCTGGAGCAGGCCTTTATCTCACCTTTACATCAGGGTGTTAGGCAATACACCACCACCTGCAATTTACTCTGGTGACTGTTAATTCTGACAGTGTGGATTGAAGACATATTTTAGAAAAGCCTCCAGTTTGTCATTTGGTCATTAGGTTGAAAAGGTCTGTGTACCTTCAAAAAGGTGATAAGAAACATGATGAAAGTGTAAAGTAAGCTAAATGATACTGAGAAGTTAGTTTATGTTCTTCTCTTTATTCATCCACCTATTGAAGGATTAAAGGGCATATAATGAGACAGAAGAGTGGTACATTGAAGGCAGACAGGGATTTTCTTTGCATGTAGTTTGTTGCTATTCATGAACAATATCCACATACAGAAACATGGATCGTGCAAAAGGTCAGGCATTAAATAGCCTCCAACACCAGTTGCAATCACTGCAATATCATGATAAAAATATAAAATTCGAGGTTATTGGATAGGTTTCTGGGGTCAGCTGTGCTACAGCTGTCTGTCACAGCATCCTTCATGCTGTGCTCCTAAACACATTCCAGTCAACACAACCAAAGCCTGTGAGCTGTTTGGAATGCCAGTTTTATCAAGTGTAACAGTCACCATGCTCCTGTGATGGTCTGTGACCACCAGTTTATTTATTTTGGATACATCAGCAGTCTACTGGAATTCTGGCATTCTGGCACAATCTGAATGACTGCTGAATGCTTCAAGTGTACTTTAGTTATTCCTTCCACAAGTGAACTCGCATTGTGCTCTACTTACAGACACTTGAGTTTGCTCTTAGTGGAAAGGTTCAAACCTCTGCTGGTCCTATACAAGTGCTGTCTAAACCAGCACAATGGCAGGGCTGTTAACCTGGCTGACATAATTCCCAGAGAGCCTGAAACAGCTTCTCTGACATGAGACATATAAATGTTTTATGAGACATGTAAGTTCCCAACAGATGCTGCTACACTTCAGCCCTGCACAGGCAGCTCCTGATTGCCTCACAAAACAACTTTGCTTACAGGTAACTTGGCCCTACCAGCTGTCTGCCCACATCTGCACAGTTTTGTGCCCAGAAATAAGCCCAGCACTTCGGCAGCCCTGGTGAGATTTAGTGAGCCAGGGACCTCTGTGCAATGCTCTGCTGTGCACCCCAAACACTGCCTGCTGGTAGCTGAGACCCAGGCCTGAGCCCTTGAAGGATGCCTGGAAATGGCCATCAGTTCTCTGTACTGGTACAGAGATGTAATTTCATGTGTCATGGGCTCAGGTAAGATAGGAGAGATATGGGCCCTCTGACCTGCAAATCTTTTCATCCTAGAAAGGGAAAGAAAGAGATTCTGCTTTATCACAGCTTCCCTTTCAGACTGGACAATGTGAGCCACACAGCCCTCAGAGGACACTCTTAGAGGTAAAACTGCTGTGCTTGCAATTGTTGAATTTCGGAACTGTGCAGTTCTGCCCTTTCCTCCTACCCCAAACAGCGAAATGTTTGCTGGCACTGTCCAGGAATTCATCTGTTGGTATTTTAATATGCATGTGTATGATCATCCAGTAGCTACAATTACACTGTGGGAATCTTGTTTCTAAAAATACACCAATGTCTGCTGCTCTCCAACACTAGCATGAGATAATGGATCATGTTCCCTAGTTGCCAGTGACACACAGGAAAAGGTAATCAATACAGCTGGCAATACCCAAAGACTGCAACAATTATAATTATAACTAATTTCCCTTTCACTTAAAACCATAATCTTCTAGCCTGCATTATCACAGCTTCAGCTTTACAATGCATTAAAACAATCACGTGCCTCCCTTTGCTAAATAGAATCATGTTATTTCACTTGAGAGCATCTTTTGAGCACCCCAAAGTGGTAAGGTTTATTATGGGAACCTTCAACCAGTTCCTACCCCAGCAGGTGCTCTGTTGCTATCAGTGTACTTCCACCAAAATCAAGAGAGATTTTACATCCCTCAGGATGTGATTGCTGTATTTTGTCTAGTGTGCACATCATCTTTTAAATTTAAGGTGCAGCAAACTCCCTGATCTTGTTCTAGCTTCTCTTCTGCATTATTTAAATGTCAGTTGAAAGCATTTTGAGTCAGTGGAAGCTGCAAAAAAATTGACAAAATGCCATTCATTTTTACTATTATAAAAAATAATATTTTTTGAAGGATTTTGCATTACAAATAGTGCCTGTGATCCCAGAGGAGCTACTCAATGTATAACCTTACTCAACTTTGCCCTTGTATATTTTGTCCAAATAATGTCTGCCTGGTGAGCAAAGGATGGGGCTTGGGAACCTGAACTTCAATGGTGTAGTGAAAAGTCTCAGTGATGAGATATTCTGTGAAAATCAGTGTATTCCAAATCACACTGATTGCTGAGAAACAGCTGTTGCATCTCTGTTCTTCCCTCTCCCCGCCCCTAGAATAACAGCAGTAATATTAGAAATGGCAAGGGGCATTCACGAATTAGCATGAATTTTAAATTTTGTCAGTGCTTTGAAGTTCTTCAGTGAGCCACGCTAAATAAAGTACACCTTGGTTGGTGTCTGTAGGAGGCACATGAAGGTCTGCAGTCACAGAAGAGTTCCTCTGGCAGTGGGGTTTCCAGCAATGGCTCTCTCTCAGGGAGAGGACTGGCCATCCCTGAGAAAAGGCAGTGGAAATGGAGGGGAATGGATGTGGAAGCCGTGTTCTGCACCCACACAATAATCCAGAGCTGCTCCCAGTTTTGCCCTTCAGGGTGTGTTTAATAGCCACTGTAGCTCGTAATATCTTTCTTCCAAACATGGGCTATGAAATGAACCCTTCTATCCTTGCTGCAGGCTTTGTACTTTTAAATGAAAATATTTTGTTTTCCCCTGGAGATTGTAGTGAATGTGTTACTTTCCCGAGAGTGTGTTTGCTACCTAGAGCCATATTCCATCCTCAGTTCTGGTCTGGATCCCTTCTAGACAGCCATTATCTTTCCCATTGAACAGAAAATTTCTTAGAGAGCAGCCAGGCAAGAATCCTCTATGGCTCTTGGAGCATGCAGTGCTGGAGCTGCTCCTGGAGCTCGTCATACATTACAATACTGGCAGCACTGGCTTTTCGCCCATCAGAGCAGATTTTGGAGCCAGACGAAAGCAGAGCCACTGAACAATGTCAGGAACCTCCAGCATCTTCATCCATGCTTAGCAAAAGGCTGCTCCACAGAATGGAGCTTTGCCTCTGCTCCATCAAAGCAATGCCTGCCCGTGGCTCTGCTGTTAGTATCACATTGTTTAGTATTAAAATCCTCTTTTTCTCTTGGATTTACTGTTCAGCTTCAGTGGAGTTTTTCTGATTAACAAGGCTTTTATTCCTGCCTTTCAGAGTCACAAGAAGGCCCTGCTCTGCCAACCAGGAGTCAGCATAGTTTTGGTTTGCTGTCACTTCGGACTCCTGGGAGAGACCAGCAGGTCTCCTTCTGCCTGCTGAAAGACACCTCCTTCTCAGGGTCTCTCACAGAATGACCCGTCCCGGCATCACAGCCACTGGTCCAGCAAGGCACCAGTGAGGAAACTGAAGCCTCAAAACCTCAGCAGGATAAGAAGTGTGTAACTTTTGAAGAATGCTGGAGCCAACATGGTGTTTCAGAGCCAGCCTCTATTCTTAGAAAAGTGGTGAAAGTCATAATTTAAAACTAAGATCAAGTGTAGTGCTAGCAAAGAGTCATATTCGTGGTATTCCTGTGAGTAAATCCCTCAACAGGAATTGGCTTGACTGGAAGCTCTGAAACACTCCACCAAAATAAGGCCCACTGTGAGGTGTCCATAGTGCTGATCTAAACAGGAGGGGAGTACACATGGCTCTTGCCACATCAGGTGTCCTTGTGACCCCTTCCCTTCCCCCCAAAACATGCCTGTAGTTTACTTTAGTATTACAGGTCACAAAAGAGCTTTCCAAGGACCTCTGCAGAAGTTAACCCATGCAAGTGGTGAAATTTTATGTATATTCCCACTTCTGAAAATCCCCCCAGGAACTTCTGCAGGTGCTGTGGTTCTGCTATCTGCTGGGGACTAGATGATGCTTTTACACCATTCACAGCCATTTCTGGTTTGCATTGAGATCACCAAATGCTGTGTTTTATCTCCTAATCTCTGGATGTCAACCTATCCCTTGTTAGGGTTGTGTGTAGTAAACAAGGGGCCAATCCCTGGCTGGCTTTGACCAGGGGTGGCCACAGATTAATACTCACGGCTTAGAGCTAGGATGAACTTCCTGTGCAGCATCTGAATCATAGTCATTTTATTGGGAGAAACAGCAAGAACTAGCTGTAATCAAATCCTGTTCATCTGCTGCTTGAGTGCTGTTTGAATTTTGAGGTTTCCCTCAGAAAACTTTCCTTGTATTTTACAGCCACAACAGGATATAGAGCATAACCCTTTTCCACTTGGGTCATGCAGAATTTTCCCAATAACTTTAACTGAGAGAAGCTGAGGCCTTAAAGTTTTCTCTTGCACTTCATCGGGCCAGTGTGAACTTTAGTTAAGATGATGCCAACAAGTGAGACACTGGACCTCATTAATTATGTGCCTCTTGAGCCAGTCTGGTGGTTTGACTCACCATGTAACCCTCACCTATGAATCCAGTCCCACCAGAGTGAGCTGAAACATGTGTGAGTGACACTGCTGTTGTATCCTGTGCAGAGGTGTTCAGTGACCTGTGTCTCACAGCCTGGCTCTGAGGTCTGAGTCGTGCCTGTTAACTCCTGAGTTACACTGCCCAGTGATGCCAGCAGGAGTCTTGCAAGAGTCAGCAAGCTGTTCTTTCCCCTAATGAAGTTATTTGATTGTTCTTTATGATGCATTTAAACTGTAAAGCTGTTTTACACAAGCTGCTACCAGAACTGCACATCTTATTCTGAAGTTTCACACTACAGTTTTATGAGAGAAAGAGTCTGAAAAACAGGAGATAAAGAATCAGAAGTTTAAAAAGTCAAGAGGGTATATAATGAGCATAAATAGTTCAGAAAAAAGACAGAACAATGTAGTGAAGATTTCATGTTTTATTGTTATTAAAAGTTCATTATGAAATCAGCACAACACATAAAAATAGATCTGTGGTGAATGATACATATTACTGTTATTGCCTGGTTGTTTCGTGCACACTCACACTTTGTAAAATCAGAAGGTAATGAATACAAGACATTTCACCAGTGAACTGTGAAACCAGTGTTGCTGCAGCAGAGAGAGGCTGTGCTTCCTGTTGACTCTATCCAATGTATAATGCAGTTAGAAATAGTCCTCTATTCACATTTAAAAATAAACTCAGTTTTAGAGTATGCCCCAGCTGAAAATAACTGGAGAGTGAGAGCTAGAAATAACTCTTTTCTTAGGGACCTATTTCCATGAAAGTCAAAGGGATTTTTGACATGGATTTTCAAAACAGAAGGACATAGTTATTTGTTGATAGACAAATGGAAAGGCCTAGCAACAGGAGCTAGGGAGGACCTGTGGCAGAGTAGGAGTTTATTATTTTGATCTTGCACATGCTGCTGAATCTCCTTGTTGTAGTAATTGTCTGTGTTCATAACAGCAGTGATTGCTGGGAGGAGCTGGGAGGGTGTATCAAAGCCAGATAGGGCGTCTGCAGCTCATTTTTTTTCCTCCTGTTTAGGTTGGCCTTGCTTCTAACCCTGCACACCATTCATTGCAAAGTGACTTTCACCTGCGTGCTTTCTGATCCACGTGAGAAAATCAGAGCAATATCCACGATTACAGAAACCCTCACCAGGTCACTTACTGTTCCTAGACTGGTGTGAGCTTTTCTTCCTAACTTCTGCACTCATCACAGCGAGCATTTGAGGCTGCCCTCAGCCCCTGACTCTTGTTCCTTATACTGTCATATCCATGCCAGGGGTGCTGGGAGGTTGCTGACTGGCTCAGCAGAATTGTGGTTCTGCAGTTTTCTGCATCTCTGTAACCAGCCCCAGTACACAAAACAGTGCTGGAGTTTTCTGGGGGGAGCACTTCTCGTAGATAGGAAGCAAAATGAGCCCCACATCAGATGTGCTGCTGAAATGTCTGTGGGGAAAAAAACACCTTAGTGGCATGGCTACTCCTATATTTTCCTGTTACTTATTTGGGAACCTCTTTTACACCAGGTGAGTAGTAACATGAACCCATTCAAGTCCAAGCTTGTAAGCAACACTGGTTTTTTGCCACGTGTCCTGGTAGGGGGTTGAAGAAGGTGGCAGCTAAAAATATGGAAAAATCCCATCCCTGGGAAGCTGCCTCTCCATAGCCAGTGCTCTTGTCTGGCTCTGAAATGCCCACTAATGCCCTCTGAACTCCTGCTCCATTAGGACTACAGCACATCATGCTGCCCTAATCTTACTACCAGGCTGCAGAGTGCTGTGGCTACTCTGGTCTTGTTTCCTCCACAGTGAATGGTTTCAAAATCTGAAAATAAAAATCTCAGTGCTGCTCCCTGCATGAAAATCTCTGGGCTTCAATCTCAGCCTCACAGCAGGAGAGTGACAAGGGTGGAAAGCTGGCACAGCAGAGTGTTGAATCAGGCTCTCCCTTTGGTTTTCAGGCTGTTTACTCAAAACAGCCCTTGAGAAAGATGCTAGGCCTCAAGCACATGTCACATTCAACCGGTTTAGCAATATTACGCCTATTTCTGCTGAAACTAGTCAAGGAGGGGAGGGAGAATAAATATCTTAGTGCAAGTTCTCATAGACAACATATGAATATTTAGTACAAAATGTTCTTTCAAGGTGGGGCAAACACTTCTAATTGTGACACAAAAAGAAGGTATTTTGTAACATTTTTAACAACTTGCCTGTGAAAAAGCGTTTATGTGAAATAGGTTTAGACACAGACTACCTCATATGACACTGAAATATTTCAAGGCTCTTTCTGAGTAGGCAATAACCTAGTTTTGTGGTTTTTTAATCAAATCAGCTTTATCACAGCCAATCCCAAACATAACTAAATAATTTGGTTGTGATTTTTTTTTGTTAGTTTTCTTTTTCTTCTTTTTCCTCTTTGGAAAAAATAAAGCTATGCTGAGTTGAGTGATTCCACTGCACATGGGTTTTACCCATTCAAGGCTTCTTTCATTTCAGAATCAACTTCCTTATTCAGAGGAAATCACGGAAATATTCTGCTAATAAATTTTAGCATAAGATTTCAAAAGTTGGTTCATACACTCCTGAAGTCCTGAAGAATTGCAGCTTGCAAGAAGCTCACAGACTACTTGTCCCTACTGAAGAACATTTTGTAGACCTGGCCCAATGTGGAAAAAGTCTTTCTTTCATGATTATTAGGGCTTATATCCAAAATGAAGATCTGAATAATCCCTAAATTGTGGAGACCGAAAAATCCAGATACAAATTTTGCAGTGCAGTCTCCCATTTGAAACATTTGGATCTGGCCCAAAGTCCAACTGGGCAGAGACAATTAAGGCCTCAGTTTTCTCTGACTTACACTGCACATGCAAGTGTTCTGCAGTTGCTTCTTAACACCATCAGCCAGCGTAACTCAAGCACGAGTGGAACAGCCCTTGGTTACACAGACATCATCCTTCTTTCACCTGCCATCACCTGGTAGTGCCAAGAGCCAAAGAAAAATAAAAATGCTTCCAAGCAGGTGATAGACAGATAGACAGATAGATGTGGAAGCCTTAACTGTGACCTTCTGCCCTTTCTTGAGCTCTCAGGTAAACCATAAACCAGGAGAGGGTTCACAGCCCTTCTTGCCTTGAAGCCTGGCTCAGAAACCACAACAGGGCGGGATCAGGTGGTGGGTGCCATGGTTGGTGGAGTTATGCAAAAGCAAAAGCAGTATCAGGGTCAAAAAAGCATGTTCCCCAGACAGAAAACTCCTGGAGCAGAAACAAATGGAAGTGCCCAGCACAGCAGATGGGAACAGGAGCAAGGCAGGATCACCAGGCCCTGACTCCCACCAGAGATGCCATCGACACTGCCCTGAGTTCATCTGGGCATCCCTGGTGTAGGCACTGTGCTGTGCCGAGCCCCTGTGGGAGAGCAAACGTGGGGGCTGTGAAAGTTCAAGGCAGCCAAAATGCTTTTTCTGGGATACAGTAAGGGCATGGGAGGAAATCTCTACTGGTGGGCTGTCAGAGAGACTCCCTTTGGGTTTGTGCTACTGTAGGGTCATGGTGCTGTTTGCACTTCCCAGCCTCCTGCTTCTGGCCCACTGGCCCAGAAGGCCAGGCCCAGGCATTGGCCCTGCACCAGCAAACCTGGCTTTGGATACCCAGCTGGAGAAAGCACTAGGCATGGAGGGTGCTAAATTTCTCTCCAAACAGAATTCATCTTCTGCCTGCATCAGCTTGGGAACCATCAGGCATTTCCAAGCTGGAGAAAAATCCAAAATACCTCATGTAGAAGCACCTTTCCCTTGGATTTTTATTATCGTCATTTTAAAGAATATATTTTGTACTGAAACACTGTCATAATTCTTTATACAATGGAAAATGACACAGTCATCATGTATCATGTAAAAGAGTAAAAACAGAGCAAGACAGGAACATTTCAATTCAATCTGGAGTACAAATAGAATCTGATGTACAGCTTAAAAGCCACACATCAGATAAAAGATCATCTGGAAAACAACAGGTTCTCTCTTATTTTGGAAGTAGGAAGAAAAGTCAGGGAACGTCAAATGTTAAGGCTGAAAATTCAATTTTTAACTTGCATTTTATAGGTGGCAGCCTGATTCTTAATTTGTCTGCAGCAGCAGCAACAACCCCCCAGCTTTACAAAGAGATTTGCACTTGCATGAAATAAGAATCAGGCTTCTATGCTCAGAGGACTCTGATTGACCTCAACAGGCTTTGGACTAGAGCCACAGTTGGAATTTCAGCTTGCAGTCTAAGGCTTCTTAACTGCAGGCCAAATTAGCACAAAATGAGGCTTTGCATTGGCATTCTACCCTTAACTTTGGATATTCCAGTTCTGGTTGCTTTAAACCACACTTTTATTGCAGGTTTAACATAGTTCTGTTTGTGAGATTCTTCTTTTTTTTTTTTTTTAGTACTGTGCTACAAAAGATGTTTGATAGTCTGTGTTTTAGTCCTTATTATATATTTTCGAAATTGCCTAAATGTATTTTTATATCATGATTATAACTACTCAGAAAGACCCACTACAGTCCATTGTGAGTAGCCAAGGAAAAAAGTGTATTTAGTCCTAAAGAAGTCAAGAAAAGTGGCTGTGTTCATTTATAGTGTAGCGCAATGACTGTGTTTATACAGCTATACCTACTGTTTAAAAAGTTACTTGAAAAGTTATTATTCATGTGCAGTAGCTGATTTTCAAGCATTAATAACTTGGCTGTCTAGACAAGTTTTAATTGTCATATCAAAGGCCAAATATGTTCACAAACAAGTGTGAAGAATCTCCCATCTCCCTTGGAAAGAGGTTAGTTCTCTTTCTGAACTAAGAGATTGCCAAATTTAACTTTTTCTCAGGTTATAAAAGCAAAGTTAAACCTACAAATTTCCTGTTTAAGTTTTTAAAATGAATTGACTTCAACTCAAACCTATCCTGTGCAGCAAAGTTAGTAAGCCCTGAAAAACAGATTCTAGTGAATATGCAGAGTTCCCCCCACCAACTACCATTTTCCCAGGGCCTAGAGGGCTCCATTAAAATGTAACTAAATGTGCGATAGGAAACATGGTTTTTCAAGAACGATATGTAAAGTTTACCCAAGGAACCTAAGACATTTTGTACATTCAAAATGTTTACACTTTGCTGTTCTTAACCGTCAGTAAGATTGTTCATTTTTACTAATAATACATACAATGAGTATAAATAAATAAACTACAGATAAGTTTTAAAAATTGTATTAACAATACATTGTGCAAAAACTCATAACGATCTACATTCTATGCAAATACCCTGACTAAATACACAGGCTGTGTCCACACACCCTCAGTCAGTTTTTGCACAGTCCTTGGGACAAACCAGCGGCTGAGGGCAATCAACAAAATTCCATTACAAGCTATGGAGGTAATGCTGATTTACACCAGCAGAAGAGCAGGCCCCAAAGTGTGTGCAAAAATGCCATAGAAATCAGTGGGAATTGTGCTTGACTAAGGACTAGACAGTTTGATTGTACCCCATTAAAGTGAGTGGGAGTTTTGCCATTGATTTCCATGGAACCAGGCTCAGGCCCCAGGTAAGGACATCAGCACGTGGCCCTGTGTTGTGCTACACTACTCCACTTCAGTGCAGAAACAATATTTGCAAAGAAAAAATTGATTTTGTTGTCACTACTGTTCAGTAACCGGTTTTAGCGCTGCATTTCCGAAATTGCCTTTCTCTGAGATTTGAAACAAGACTGCAAGTCTTTCTGAATCCATTCCAATTTGATTATCCAGCACAGGTGGGCTATTTTGATCCAAGAAAAACGGCTCAATGTCTATTAACCAACAGTGCTCTTCATTAGGATAAAAAACAGCCCGGTTCATCGGCACAGGAGTGAAGAACTGCATGCGGAAAGGGAACAGGGCAGCCTTCCTACCATGGCTGTGTCCAGAGCCGGCTGTCACTGCTCCAAACGGACGATGGCACCTGAGCTGGTTCGGAACCTGCAGTCCTAACAAGCTCAGCCGAGTTTTGTAAGCTGGAGATCTCCGTTTATCTTTATTGTGTCAATTGCTGACAGTGTTTCAATACGGTGGTAAAAATCAAAGAGCTGATGTCCATCCACAAATATTCTAAAACGAGGATGCTCGCAAAGTATCTCAACCTGTAAAAGATAAAACGTTGAAGTATGCTGTTTGCAGTGTAACGGGAAAGTTATTTCACAGCACACAAAGAGCACTTTAAATACTGTAGCTGCACTTACGCATTGTGCTACTTATGTGCCACGCAACAGGAAAGGCTGAGACCAGTTTGCCCCCTTGACACCAGTTACACTTTGATGGATCTGCTCTGACTGCACAGGGACATTAATCCAATCTCACGCTGTCGTAGCAGTAAGCACGCTGGAAACCAGTCCACCGGCTACTGGGAGGTTTTGTCTTTTGGAATAATGCCAGAAACAGATTCAAACTGCTAATCACAGGAGGAAGAAATTTTATCTCCAACCCAAACCTTGCATTCCTTGCTACAAAGTTGTTGGGCTTTTTTTTTTTTTGCTGCAGAGTAAGAGGGCAGTTCCCTCTGCAGTGCTTTCCACACTACTGTTAATTTACTGGAAGGGAGTGAACACTAAAGGGGGAGATAGGTTTGTCCTCCCCTCCCACACATAGAGAGTGCTGCAAGACTAAAAACCCTTCACTCCTGTGGCTGCAGACAGCTCCTGTCAGACTGGGCTCCATCCTGGAGCCGCAGTGAAGCAAATGCAGTGCAGGATTCCCAGAATTCAGGTAGACAGTTTGCACAAGGCACAAACAGGATCAGGGAGGGACACAGCTCATCCCTCCTCCTGGGAGACCTGCAGAAATGCTCTGGAAAAGCAAAAAAGCCTGGAGATGAACAAGCTTGGACAGATTGGGAGATTCCTGATGTTAGGGGTGGCTTGAGAGGGTGCCCTGTTGTTAAGCTTAGCTGGAGCTGCCCTGGCAGGAAGCTGGGACATGAGGGCACAGAATGTGCGCTTCTCATACAGGCCCTTGCAGACCTCCGGGTCCAGACAGACTAAGGAGAAAATCTGCAGCGAAGCCACAAGTAAATCCTGGGTCATCTCCAGAGGCTGGAAGTCCAGAGTGAAGTGCTGCTACCAGACACTTGACTCTGCTGCTATTACAGAGCATAAAAATGGGAACAGTGCCCGTAACTGACTGAGCCAAAGCCCAACTGACTTAGAGCACGTTGCATGGGGAGAAGTGGCAGCAGGCAGTCCAGCAGAGCTGGAACTCCTGGGTACCTGGGAGTGCACCACGCACCAGGGAAGTGGCCGTGCTGCCACGGAGCTCCTGTGTCACTGCGGCAGTGCCTGCCTGAGGCCTCGTTATGTAAAAGATATGGTTAGCACCGCTCACAGTCCGCTTTTCACATCACCCGCGGCCACGCCACAGTGGTAATTGGACCGGATCACAAGTCATTGGCAGGAACACTTACTAGTCTAATTTATTCACTGAGAGGGAGACCGTCAAAGGTACAAAGTCAATTGGGAGCCTCAATTCCATTGGGCATTTGGAAAAAAAAGGAGAGGGAAAAAAAAAAGAGAAAGAACAACTCCCTTTCTACAGTCTCTCATGCTAAATGTGTGATATTGCTGTCCTGTAATGTCAACTGTCATTAATGGGACACACACAAAAATTGGTCTGGGTAATTTGTCTGGCTCGTCTGAGGGCCCAGTCACCACCCAGTGCAGGAGGCAGTGGAACCCTCTCAGCTGGAGCAGGACCCAGCCTCCAAGCCTTTTCAAGTGCATTTCCCACACCACCAAAGGGTGTTGCCAGTTCTGATGGGAGGGAGAGTTTGTAGAGGCAAGTAGAGCACAACCGATTTGCAGCAAGACCAGTCATAAACACTCCCTTAAAGCCCAAGCATCTGGGGAGATGTGAGCTTTTGGGGTTGGGGGAGATTATCTTGGGGGCAAGAAGGATTAAGACAGTTTGGCAGCTGGTCATAGCACTGGCATTTAGCAGAGGGGCCAGTGAGGTTTTGTAAGAGGGACAAGGAGGAGGAGGGGTTTTCTGGGTCAGCTGCATGGAAAAGGCATGCAGCCTTTTTTCCTCAATGTAGTGAAGCTGCTGAGAGAGAAGCAGCCCTCTGCAGCCACATACTTTGTTAGTCCTGATTTGCAAAGACATCTTCACGTAACCATAAACACTACAGATGGGAATCTGCTTCTAGGTCAACCCAGTCCATCCACAGCACCACAGCACTTCCATGTACACCATTTTCAAGTGACTACAGACTTAAATTTGATGGAAGGTTTAATCCCAGGGTTCAGAAAAGAATACCACTATTGCTTAGCTGTTTAATCTGCTAACACGAAGAGCTACGGTCAACCTCCAACGTAACATCCCTGGAGACAAAGGATGAACATGATCCTTATTAGCTGCACTAAACTGCAAACACTATGTCCATTAAAAAAATCCATCAAACCATACAGCAGTCCCACAGAATATTTACATTCTCCAGTAATAACTTGTAATGTACTAATAACATAGAGGTACTTTTTAATTTATGGCTATAAAACTAAGCTCAGGAAGTCGTGCTTCATCACACAGTATTACAACCTCCGACTTGTCATAGTGCCCAGGTGAGGTGTTCATAGCCCCATCTGAACTGCCTGCAGCTGCACGTAGCAGTGGGATCTCCATGCAACTTGATGGATACAAACAAACCAGCAACTGGTGTCTCAACCGGAGAAGTGTGGGCTACACTGTGATTTCATGAAAGCCACGTCAGGTTCTGCTGCAACTCATATCAAATGACACTTTATCAGACACGGTGAAGCCACTGTCATCCTGGTACTCACCCTAAAAGGCTGGTCCGGTATAAATGGAAAGTAAGGAATAGATGATTGCTCTTCCCCCCATTCTCCAGCTACACAAGAGTTTCTGACAAACTGTCTCTCTGTAAACACAGCTTTCAGTTCTATGGCTACATCGGCAGGAGGATCTTCTGACTCCCCACAAGTCAGACTGATGCCAAAGCTGCAACACAAACAGAACAGATCTCATTCAGCCAGAAAAAAGCAAATAAGCCCCAAATGCTGCCAGTCTTAATGCTCAGCTTATTAAAGCCATATAGCGGCACGCGGGGGAAGACAGCTCGTTCACAGAAAGCTCTGAAAGCTCACCAGGGACAAGAACATGGTTATGGCATATATATATATGTGTGTGTGTGTGTGTGCATGGTGATGTGCATATATGTGTACATATATGCAGATACATATGCTCTATATGTGCCTTCACTCCCAAGTGAAAACGGAATCCCTTGAAGAAATGCCCCCTCTATGGGTCAAAGGAGAAATCAGCATGCTATATTTAAAGTGATAAAAATAATCCTTTCCAGAAAGGAGGGATCCGTGTGGATGTGTGTGTGTGTACATGCGTGTGGTCGCCCCCCTTCGCCCCCTCCCCGAGCCCAGCGCCCCCGGGGCAGGCAGCCCTGCCCAGGTGTTACCTCTCGGGGTTGAGGTCCACTATGCCCATAACTAAGATCTTCTTTCCCGGCCTCATTCCTCCTTTGATGTGCCCACAGAAGGGGACGATCTGGAAAGGACAGGGGGAGGGTGGCGAGGGTCAACCCGGCATCAGCAGCGGCCGCCCTTGTGCAGCCGAGCTGAGCGGGGGCGGGGGGAGTAAAGGGGTTAACAAAATAAAATATTCCACCATCCCCACCCAAAAAGAACCCAAAACCCCAAAAAGCAAAGGTGATTTACCAGGCGAGGGAAGTACACATCAGCTTGCACCGGGGATCCCAGGGAGTTGTTTAAATGCCCGTCCTCTATTTTCTGCAGGTAAAACGGAGAGCGCTGAGGCAGGGCCAGGCGGAGCCCCCCACCCCGCCCCGCTCCGCAGGTGCCCTGCCCGGCCCCCCAGCCCCGTCCCCGTGCCCGTGCCGGAGCCCGGGCGGGGGCAAAGCCGCACTCACCAGCGCGTCCCGCTCGGCCACGGTCCCCGCCATCTTGTGGAAGCGGCGGCGGCGGCGGCGCTGGGGACAGGGCGGAGGGCGGGGGAGAGGGAGGGAGGGATGGAGGGAGGGGGGTCTGTGGCAGCCCCGGCGGCGGAGGGGCAGCGGCGGAGCCGGAGCGGAGCCGGTGCAGAAGTAGGAAGGCGAGGAGGAGGAGGAGGAGGAGGAAGAGGAGGAGGGGAGGTGGCCGGCTGGCACTGCCTCGCCCGGCGGGGAGCCCAGCCCTTGGCCCGAGGGGGAGCCGGGCAGGGCGGGGCGGGGGCTGTTGCCGCTTCCTCCGCTCCGCAGCCCCGCGGCGGGGCCCAGCCGTCGACGAGAGGGGAGACCCTGGCTCGCCGCGGCCCCGCTGCAGTGGGGGAACGGCGGTGGGCGCGGGCTGGCGGGGCCCGGGCCCCTCACCTGGCACCTGCAGGTGATGGGTGCCTGGAGAGGGGCCGCAGGAGCCCCGCGCCCCTCGTGTCAGCGATCGCCTTTATGGCTGAGCTTAGACACCCCGGCGAAGAGGAGGTGCCGAGCCGGGTGTCCTGGGTGACTCCCCTTCTCCAGAGATGGGGAGACGGCTCGGCCTCTCCGAAATGAATCTCCACCCCGCTCCCCTTCGTGCCCCGTGGCGGGGACTCTGAGAGGGCTGAGACCCCGAGTGGGGTCTGTGGGCAGAGACCCCGCCGGAGCGTGACGGGAGTCTCCCGGCCGAGTGCGGCCGCAGCCCCCCTGGAGCCCGCCGTCCCTCCAGCCTCCGGCGAGGCGCGGTAATTGCATAAGGCGGTCCATGCCGGTGAGCTCCCATTGGCATGCAGTGGCCGTACTTATGCAACGCGGCGGTGTCTGCGGGTGTCCCGCTTTGCGGGAGCATAGCGACCTCCGGCCGAGGCCACTGGCCCTGCCACGCCAGGAGTCCCTCGCCTGTACCACAGCAGGAGTGACTTGGTCCTCTTGACGAGTTTAGGGTCCTGGGCGAGGGAAATTGAGGAAGGCTTTCCTCTCGCTTCCTCACCACTGGGATTCGATGGCATGAGCATCTCTTTAGAAACATGACACAGCAACTGGACTTGGCCTGTGCTTTGCAGGACCTCGCACAGGTCCCTTGGCTTCTCATGCCTCTTGCTTGCACATTGGGCTGGGTTGGTGAATGTCCCTGTCCTTCCTCCTCTGAGGAGCTGTGAGGATTAATTACATTGAGTAAAGTGGAGTGGGAGACGCAAAGTCACTGCAATATTTAGGGTTTCAATATGACAGTGTCCGTTGGGAAACACTTGCAAACTGTAGGTTTGCAGTTTGAGAAATCAAAAGGTACTGAGAGTAAGCACAGATTGTGCAAGTGTTTAGACACTTGGCTACTTTTTGTGTAGTGCCCACTAATTTGGGCATGTTTTCATCTCAGGATGCCCAGCTGGAGATGGCTCATAGAAGCTTATGTTTGGAAGTCATGGACTTCTTGGAAGTCATGGCTTCTTCAGGTGTACCAGCACAGCTGGGCACGAAGGCAGCGAGCACTGCTGTGGCCTGGGTCTTGGCATGGGAAAACCACTGGACTGTTTTCTTCTTGCCAAAACATTGGATGTCAGCCATCACCACATAGAAAAGCATCTTGCTGGAGACTGAATTTGTAAATAGTGCAGTAACATGAACCCATCACACATCCGAAACAGCTGTCTTTACAGTGGTGAGATGAGTGCATTCACAAGTTCACCACAAAGTGGACCTGGAGTTAGCTTGATGGTTTTGTACCTGTTAACTGCTGTGTGCTGCTCACCTCACCACAATGCTGATGCCAACTGCATCATGGGGGGTTTTTTTATGTTGGCCTAAGAGAGAACAGAAATCATCCTAAGCCTTTTTTTTTTCTTAAATTTAGTTGTATGGTGTTACACATTGTCCAAAGAGCTGTTTTCAGAACTCTTTGTCTTCTGTGCTGTACAGAGAACCACTTTGTTGGATAAGATAAAATTCATTGGACATAAAATCAGGCCAGCCAGTTGTTTGTGCCAAAGCATGAAGTTTTATGAAGAGAGAGGTCATCATTATGTATTTGTTTTCTAGCTGGTTTTAACTGAACTTTTTCATTTCAAAATAATTAAATACCAAGACTTGTCCATTTGGCTAGCTGCTTTTCCTTGTGTTTGTCTTTTTGGCTTGTTTTCCAAAAACTAGCACAAATGCAGTATTTGTTTTGTTGGCCATGGAATGACCTGAACAACCTGCACTGTGAAGTTATGATGGGAAAGGACATTCATGAGTTTTTAAAGCTCTGGTGCTCTGTGCCTTTCTGTTTCTGTGCCATCTTATCCTATTACAGCTCAGGAGGACATTGAAAATCCTGCCTACGCCACGAACAAGGTGAGGCAGCCAGAGAGGAGCTCTGCCTCTGTGTGCCTCTGTCCTGCTCGTGTGATGGTCACTCCTGTAGTTTCTCTGAGGGAGGTGTTCTCCAGCAGAAGGTTATCTGCGTTGCCCAGCAGCCTGTGGAGCAGGATTCCCTTTCTGGGCAGCACCATGCCTCTCACCCATGGAGGGGCTTCCTTGTGACTTAGCTTCCCAGCAGGTTCCCCTCTGCAAAGAGCTGCAGGGTGAGTGCTGCACCTAAACTCCTGTACCTGTTCTTCTGAAAAAGGAGAGGTCTCAGCCAAGTCTGTTCCCTCACCCATGTAGTCCTTGTTAAATCATCTGCACAAAATAGCCCCCATTCGGTATTTTAAACAGTTTTCTTGGCAGGGAAGCTCTGGAGTTTTCATGCTTGAGGGCCTGAGCTTGCAGACCTTGTGGTAGTAGCTGGAGCAACATGATAAATATTTGTGTGCCACTGAAGGAGTGCTGAAGTACAAATTACCAAACTTGTCTGGGTGACCAAGTGCAAAAAACCTTGTGGGTAGGTATTGTTTTCCACTTCTGGGTTTGTACAACATTTTGCTCAGTGGGAGCCTGGGACTCTTGAAATGCAGAGAATCATATAAAGATTAAAAAGAAGTGGCATGGCGTGAACACTGTTTGGGAGCAGTTAATGACATGCCCAGCCCAGCCACCAAAGCAATTGCTGAGAACTGGCAAACCCAGAACTTCATCTTAATCCCAGCACCTTGTATCTTGCAGCCACTCCCTTTGATGATTTAAAAAGGTGTATCTAATTCTTAGCTGGCCTTCACTGGCAAGGAATGCAGCACGATTGCAAATTTGGTGTGGTATAATTACCCTGCCTTTCTTGCCCCATTACCACTGACATTACTCTCCTCATGCCTGGGTTTATAGGCTGACTTGTAGAACCTCTCTGGTTTGTTTTGCTTTTTTAATGACAATGTTGAGAGGATGGGAGGTGTTTGCTGGTTTCATGGAAGCTTCCTTTGGTTTCTGGGTGGCAAGGCACCCAAGTCCTGGTTTTTGTAAGACTCGGAAAAAGCTGAGTAATACAATAAAGGAGAATGTCTGGGAATAAGTTTGATTCAGTAGTTGGAGCAAAGTGTTTTATAGTTCAGAGGAATTTCTCCTTTTCAGAATTATACCAATAAAATGGCACTGCTGATAAACAATTATTTGGGTTGTGTGGCGGGGGTTTTTTGCCATTGTAACTTTGCCATTGCAAATCCTCAGGCAGAGGGTTTTTTTCATGCATAAATTTGCCCTGGTTGGGTGTCCAAGGCAGGACTTGGGAGAGGATAATACTGACAATGTGTAGGGGTTTGAAAGGGGCAAGGGACTGGAGAACAGAGTAGATGTTGTACATGCCCTCTTGCTGTGTGGCTCCCAAGTGTTCCAAGGACAGGTTCCTCTGGCACTGTGTGCTGAGGGTGAGGCACGGGGTGTTCTGGTGGAGATGTTCCTGAGCCTGCCCTCCCACGCTCCCCCGTGGGAAAGACAAGTGACAGTTATCAGTGTGGACAGTCTGGAGAGAGTGCTTAGCAGCCTGTGCACTTTCACAGGCTTGTGCTGTCACATCTTCATGGATGGAGAAGGGAACCCAGGGTCAGGAGGAGCACCCATCTCTTGACATTTATTTCATGTGACTTCACTGCTTCTTGTTGCCCCCTGAGTTATTACGGTCAAGAGTTTTGCCCTTAGGGTTCAAGCTCTAGCTGTGCATCATCAGTGGAGAAGTCAGTTTTCTGGGGCTCCCAGTAAGAGATTGTGCAAAGTGATGTTTAAGGAGATGGTTCTGGTGAGTGGGTTGTTTGGTCGCACACAGAACTGCTGCATATCTGGCGCAGAGCAGGTGTGTATCAGAAATATCTGTCTTGAAGATTGTTTACTGAAGTTTGCCCTGTGATCCAAGGGCATGTACATAAAGGCATGTCAGATACGGCATTATGTGCTGGTTGAAGGCTGTTCACATTCAGGATCTTTCAGCTCTTCCAGTCTTTTCTACAGAAAATTAAGGTCCAAATGCATCACAGGCTGGTCTTTCCTGCTCTTTCTTGTTTGGCACTTATTTGGTAGTATCCCATCTCAACAATTTTTTCATGAATCTCATAATGTTGGTTCTTTTGTCTTTCAGTTTCTTTGTAATTTCACAAATACCTGGCTTTTATTTAAGCGGCTTTTTTTTTTTTTAAAAGTAGCTATTTCTAACAATTTGAGAATGTGACTATTTTCATAACAACTGAAATCTAGTGGCAAATAACAAGGATCAATATATAAAGCATTTAAAAATCTTGTGATTTTCAGTCCAACCTTGACAGAAGGGGATCAGGACCCAAGGAAGCCACTTCCAGCTCACTGCTTGCTTCTCCTCTTTGCAGACAGGGCACCAACCTGTGCCCTCAGCTCCATCTGGCCCTGGACCAGCTGTGGGTGCTGAGTGGGAAGGGAGAAGGAACTGGCTGGGGAAGAAGAGCAGGAAGGTCACCATGAGGACATGACACCCCTCATCTCCCTCTGGCCCATTGGTTCCTGCGTTGCCAATTTCAGGTTGAGTTGTGGTTCCCACAACCCAGAAGCAGGCAGAGGGGTTCCCAACTGTGCCCATGCCACACAGAGGGCAGAGGGAGCCAGAGCTAGGGCAGCTCCTTTGTTCTGCCCGCAGGTCCTTCCCCACGAGTGCAAAGACCAGTCTCTGCTCTCCTGTGGGGCAGCAGGGCCTGGGGCTGTTTCTCCTCGCTTTCTGCAGCTCCCAGGTGCTGAAGGAGCTGTGGATAGACACAGTGCTGGGATAAGCTGCAGGGATGCTCCAGGCACAACTGGGCAGGGGAACTCCAGCTCCCCAGCCTGGGACAGGTGCCC
Organism: Atrichornis clamosus; assembly: GCA_013400975.1. Lineage (NCBI taxonomy): Eukaryota > Metazoa > Chordata > Aves > Passeriformes > Menuridae > Atrichornis > Atrichornis clamosus. The sequence continues at coordinate 34,566 of WBMZ01003970.1, forward strand.
CTGTGGCTGCAGGCAGCCCTTGGGCAGAGCTGCCTGACAAGAGAGCAGAGGTGGCTTGGAGCTCAGCTCATTCCCTGTCCATTCCTGCTGCACAGGACACCACAAGGAACCAAGAGAGCCCAGGTGACCCACCTGGGAGTTGAGCTGCCTCCATGCTGTTGAGTGTCTCTCTGCTCTGGGCTCAGCTGAAGCACTGTGACTCCAGGGCACCCCCAGCTGATCCACAATAAAGTGGTCTTTCCTGTCTTCTGACTGTGTTGCCACAGGATGTTCTGAAGTGGGGAGCTGTTGTTTGGGGTTGAATCCTGAGGCAGGATTGAGTTTGGGATCGTTCCTTGTCCCAGCATTCTTCCTAGCAGGCAGCAGGGCTGAGTTGAGGTGCTTTAGGAGACAAACCAAAGTAGAGTATCCCACCCAAGTGTGGAGGTTGTAAGGGACCTGTGGAGGTCATCTGGTCCAACAACTGCTCCAGCAGGCTTCCCTAGAGCAGGCTGGCCAGGACCATGTCCTGGTGAGTTTAGGGGATTTTCTTAGAGCAGGGCCACTTGGTCAGAGTGAGGACAAGACGTAGACAGGGGATGGTGGCCAGGAAGGGCTGTTTTGAATTAGAGAACTTAGGTGTTCAAAACCTAATCAAGTAAGTGGTGAATGAGTGAAATGACATGTTAGACTCCCATGTACAAAGGGCCTTTATTTGCCAGGGTTTTCTGTGTGCTTTCCTAATGAGCTCATAAAATATAGTTGAATGTATGGAGTACCTTGTACTGTAAATATGAGGTATCCAAACATACCATGACACTCTTCAGTCCAGAACAGGCTTCCTGTAGCCTTTCACTGTCTGCAGGACAGAGTGGGAGCTGTTTACTATTTTGAGAATCCTCACAGGGAATATTCTTCACCTGTAATTTAAAAAACCCACCTTAATATTCCTGGTTTTAAAGTGCTTTCTGCAATGAAATATGGAACATGGGAATCTAATCTTTATATTTTAATTGCCAGCCCCAGCAGTTCAAGTTATATGCAGAGCAACTTCTTCACTTAGTAATATGTGGGCAGTGCTGTCCCTGCATGGATTTCCTGGACATCACTGGTTTGTCCAAAGTGGTTTGCTGGTTTTGGTGCATGAGGAGCAGAGCCAGCATCTGACTGAGTCCTGAACATCTGCAGGTACAGTGTGAGACTAACAACTTCTCTTCATCCCCCAGCAATGCCTTCAGAAGACCCCCTTCAGTCCACACATCTGCCCAGGCTGGGAATGAGGCTGTTCCTATGAGGAAAAGGAGAGCTGGGAACTGTGCAGAGTGGCTGATGCAGCCAGCTGTCCCTGCCTGTGCACGTGGGTTTCAGGTGCTGTATTCCCACCCAGGACTTGTTGCAGGCTGAACTCCTTTTCCTGTCTGGGTCATGTGAGGTATCCTCCATGAGCAACGCTTTGCTCTTACAGGCGTCCTGCTGTGCATTGCAGCAGTTCAGGGCTAAATAATTTATTTAGGAAGCATGTTTTGCACATGACTTAGAAAATGGAAGAGAAGAGGAATATTGCAACAGCAAACTGTGGGGTGGACAAATACATTTTGCCTTACAGTTTCTAAGCATTGCACTTTGCCTTTTTTGTTTCAAAATTGCTTTCTCTCCCATAATTATCTTCAAAAGAGAAAGCTGATCCAAAACGTTTCTTTTTTTTTTTTTCTTTCTATATTTTAGGGTGGTTCATTGATTTCCATTTTTAATAATAAAGGTGAATAAACAAAAGAAAAAACCGCACAGGGATATATTACTTAGTATTTAAAATAGAGGGAATGCTCTGGAGAGAGAGCACACTTCAACTGTGGACATCAAAGTGTCTCATAGAGGTCGTAATCCTCATTTCAAAGATGAGGAAACAGAGGTGCTGAGAGAGAAAGTGGCTTAGCAGGTCAGTGACAAAGCAGGGCAAGAATCCCCTGAGCCTGTGCTGCAGGCCGAGGTGAGGGAGCAGAGAAGAACAACCCTGTGCTCACCTAATCAGGACAGCTGGCTCCCAAGTGCAATGAAGGCACAGTGGCACTGTAGGGAGAGCACCAGATCAAGCCATAGGGCCAGCAAAGCCTGGTTTCTTCCAGCTTTTTGCCTAATCAGTTTGTCCAGGGTTGTCTGCTCTTGGCCTTTGGTGTGATAATGGGGTACCATTGTGGCCTTTCCCTCACCAAGGGCACTGGTGGAGTCTTGCTCCTCAGCTTTGTTGTCTGTTTTCCCAAACTTTTGGGTACTTGAGAATTTTTGAGCCTTTCTGTCATCTGTGATCACTGAGGCAATGGAGTTACAAAGAACACATCCTTGCATATGCACACAGACATGTTTGTTTTGGCATTGCGGTTTGGGGTTGTTTTATCCTATGGAACTATGCAATCAATCAACACTTTAATATTGTAGATCTGTGGGTTTGAACATTTTTTATTCTGTAACAGCATTCTGAAAGCGTATAAAGGGTGACACAGCAAGGATGTTCACAACATTGATTCAGTAACCACTTATGGGAAAATGTTTCCCAAGGGGAGACACAAAATTGGGCTTCCAACTCTGTAGCTTTAACTTCTTTGAGCCCTGAGAGGCTCACAACACAGTGAGACTCATTCATGTTATTCATTTGATGAATAACTTGAGTGAGAAGGCTTCTTGATGCCTGCAGCCATGCCCCCTTGGGTCATGGTCCTCTCACATCTTGTTACCCAGAGGGGGAGACATTCAGTGGGAATTTTGATGTGAAGATCTAAAGTAGTGGGTTTCAAACTTTCTTGATTTGTGAACTCTGAAAATGCCCTGGGGGGCTGTTCAGCTTCTTTGATGGTAAATTTAAACCTGTTGATAAGAGGTTGGCTTTCTTAACGTTAACAGACCCATTGAAGGTAGGCCATGGATGTCACAGGTCTGCTGGGCAAAAACTGAAACTAAAGAACACCCCTGGTATTTCAGGGGTGCTTCTAATAGCTCAGAAGAGAGCATCTTACCCTCTGAGAACTAGAAGTCAGCTTCTGGATGAGTGGTATGAGTTTCATGGCATGTTATGGCCATAAGTTAATTAAAGGTCTTGGAGTGTTTCTCATAAAGGGATTTGCCTCTGAAACGTAGACACAATGTGGGAGATTGTCCCACTCTACCCATATTGTAGGAAGCAGCAAAATCAATGGGGGTTTGCAAGTGAAAGTAAGTTTCCTAAACAGAATTTTCTCTCCCTCCAGATGCTGTGAGTGACACTTCCAGCAGGTGCTGCAGTGGGTGGGATCCCTATGTGTCTGGTTGCTCTTGGCAGGATGGTTTATCTGGAGGGGAAAGCTCTCACCCATTAGCTTCTAGTCCACTGGTTGGCTACTGAATGTTTTACATCCCCAGGTGCTTCAGTAATCTTCTTCCTTTAATACCAAGATGTTTTGCTGATTACCAATATGTTCCTTGGACTAGTGAGGCTTTATAGGCTGTTGTTCATAAACAGTTATTTGGAGAACATACATAAATGGTGGTGGAGGAGACATACATGAATATCCCTCTTCTTCACACCTTACCAGGAGAATATTCTTTTTACTGGGCTAAATGGTCTTGGTCCTCCATCTCTCCTGTCATGAGCCTAATGTTCCTTGCTGGCTGCCCAGTGGTCTGATGTCAAGACAAGCCAAGAATCTTCCCTTCACTCTAGCCAATGTGGGTGCTTTGACAGTATGTGCTGGCTCAGTCTCAGACTGAAGGTGACATTTCCATGTCTGCCCTGCCTTTGGTGAGTGTCACAGTCCCCTTGGTTGATGCACCAAATATTAGTGTGACAACATGAGAGGTAAAGCAAGGAACAATCCTCTTCTGTTCCCATGTACCAGTGGGATTCAAAATCTACCTTGAGGAGGCAGAGGATGTATTTTCTTAATTTTTCTTATTGGCCATTTTAGGTGTTAATTGCAATTACCCAACAATTATGGTACCTCATATTGGAGGTGTAGGTGAGTAGCTGGGGTTTGGGCATTTCCCTGCTGGATCCAGGCACACGGAAGGGAGGTGTAGGAGTTTCTGTCACCACACCTAAACCCTTTGTCAATCTCGGGCCAGAGCACCCAGGGTGATTAATTGTTAATGATGGAGGAGCTGCACTGTTTGTCCACTGAATAAATAAAGCATGTTTTCCAGCTGTTTCCTCCTCCAAGTCTCTCTCAGCTCCCTTCAACTTCCCCACATCACTCCCTTTTCCTAATCTCCCCATCTTTTCTGTGATTTCCTTCTGCTGTTTCAGCCTTGATGGGCAATTCCCAGGGTGACAGAGGGCTTTCCAAAGGCAACCTGAATGTCCCTGTACAGCCCCCTTCCCAAAATCAACTGTGTCAAAAAGTGATGATTTTTGCTTTTTGCAAGGATCACATTTAATTATTAGTTAAATATCGAGGTCACCAGCCACTCCTATCCCTAAAGAAGTGCTCTGTCCTTTAAACAAGCGGAGCTGGAGGGCAAGGGCATTTAATGATCAAACCATCTGCAGAAGAATTAACCTTTCCATTTGTCCTTCAAAGCCAAGGGTGCCATATTTTCCCAAAACCTGTGACATGTATAGCAAGATAGTGTCCTGTTAGGGTGACTGGTCCTGAGGTGCCTTTGTTTCCCGCCACCTTTTTCAAGAACTGCCATGATTTCAGCATCCTTATGAGAAACAATTCAGTCAATCTGTTGGGTCATTCCAAAAGCAGGACCGCAGCACAAGGGCACACACCAAAACCCATTCTGAAAGTAGTACAGTAGTTAAATGAACAGAGCCTGTGGGCACTCTGAATCAATATGTAATAACAATGGGGCTGTACAAAGCTTTCATTCCATCAGAGCAGCTCTATGGCATTGATTTGTGCCAGAGAATAACTGGGGAGCTTTTCTGTGTGTAAATCCACTTTCTAACCTGGCAGACTTCTACAGCATGAAAATGTCAGTGCAATATTAGTGCTAGTTTCTTCCATATGTTCTGACAGGGATATGTATCTGGTCCTCTTCACTGAGAGTACATCTCCTTTAGAAATGTTTTTTTCTAGAAGAGCTTTACTTGGGAAAAAGTTAATGACAGTTTTATGATGTTCAAATATTAGAGTCTTTTCGTAGCAAAGGTACGTGTGGTTTTTCTAGTATGAAAATGCTTGTGTTTGCAGGGTTCTGGGAATCACTAGAAATTACATTAGCAAGAACATGGTTTTTTGTTGTGAAAGCCAGTACTGTAATTGAATATAACTCTAAACAAAAGTAAGCCAGGTACTATTTTTCACTCACAGGCTGCCCAACTGAAAAATATTCTCATCATCACCATATCAACAAGGGTGACTGTGAGAAATCAAATGTGTTGGAGTGAGACTCATCTCACCATCTTCAGCTGTCCAACTTCAGCACCATCAACTTGATACTGGAGACTCTCCGGATAAATGAACCAGAGAGTGGAATGAACCATCATGCTTCACGTGGAAACATGTGATCTGTGATTATCTATTTCTATCCACTGGGTTTTAAAGAAGCACAGAACTACCACTTACAATGTAAATATCCAGTATCAGCTAGACCAATCCCATGTCTGACCCCTGAGATACTCAGTAGGTCTCCAGGCTGCCAGTCTTACCTCCCACTCACCTGGGCACAGTGCCCACTGTATATATACAGCACCAGTCCCTGCTCAGCCTGTCTTAATTAATAACAGCTTTATTATCTGATAGGTACCAACAGAATATGACCTGCGACACAGAAGGCTCCTGCCCTGAGGATGTTTCCCTGTAAACAGGTGGCAAGCAGAAAATATGCCAGAAACGCTCTGCCTTGGAAGATTCCCTTTCAGACATCGCTGGCTGGTGTGGGCGCCAGTTAAAAAAGAGGTCTTCAAGGCTAAGGCAGCATGGAAAACCTGCAAGGGAAAAACATGAAACCAAATAAGGGAAAAAGACCCAACCAATGAGTATTTGCCAGTGCAGATTTTATTTCAGCCTGTTGCTCTCCCTCTATGCTTAGCATTGTACATATACACCATGTAGGAGAGCAGCCCAGGGAGATGTAGCATCCACACAGGTAGGAGAAGGGGTGGGAGACAGCACGTATTCAGCTTAATTTTACAGACTTGAAACAGATTTCAGCAGCTGACGTCATGACTGGTATGAGGTTGGTGGGGATGTCGGTGGCGGAGGCAGTAATTAAACCCCTGGCATTCTGGCCGGAGGCACAGTCATGTCCTGCTTCATCTGAAGCAGAGTTGGTCTGACACAGCAGAAACTTTTACATAACCAGGCCAGATTTTCATTTTCAGAGCAACAGTTTCAGAACTACAGACAGGGTTTGTCGCTATTTATGAGCTGGGGGGTGAGCGCACTTCTGTCGCCTCCTGTCTGGCACTTCAGTAGGTGACAAGTGTGTCAGGGAGCGAGGGCTGGTCTTCCAGCTGACTACACCAGGCTTCCGTTTGCATTCCCATTTCCTCTGTGTTTTGTGTTGGGATAGCAGAGGTTTGCACTGGCATGTCAGACATTTCCCTATTGCTCCTCTACAACCGCAGTCACATTTCAGAAGCGTTTTGGCACCCTGCCCTGCTAGCAGCCCACGATCACAGCAGCAGTTTCTTAGGCTGAAATGTTTTTGTTGCAATGCATTAGCCCATCTCTGTGAGTACACAAGCTTTTCCTTTCCCCCTCATCTGCTTTGGTCATACTGGGAGGTGTGAACCTTTTTCAGGGAATCTTTAATCTTTTTAAACATTTGGAGTGAACCTGAATAAACACTTGTTAGGGAAAAAGCTTAATTGGAAAGACTTAGTGTGTTTCTTGGCTTGTTATTCTGGCTGACACCATCTCTTGCAGATGCAGTGTTACAACAGTAGTGTTGCAGCAATACACTTACAATGGCCTGGTGCATGTAAACATGATTGTTTGAAGGGGGAATAATCATACTGACATGCCTACCAACCCCTGATGTAGTCATTGCCTATCCCATGAGTGTGCTTTCCTTGTAGACATACTCACCCAGTGGTTTCCTGGGAAATAGAGGCTTAAAACTCATAGGCATTTTCTAACAACCCTTAAAACTGTGGGATAATTAAGGTCAAATGCTTTAATTCGTTGGTTCCCTTTTCAAGTAAAACCATTCATCCAGAGTAAGAACAATAGATGACTCCCTGTGAGTTCATCAGCTGTAAATCCAGGGTGTACAGTAAAACAAACACCATAAAACTTCTGCCCTGTTTTTTGCCACCTGTTCTTTAGTCTATTCACCTCTTTTGGAAAGCTTATTAGTTCAAGACTTTAAAATCTTGGGCTACACGTGAGGAGCAAATATGATATGCCCACCGAGGACACTGAGGGCTTGATTTGAAGCAGGGGTGGGAAAGGCAAAGTGTTGGCATCCTTGGTGAGGAATGAAGTGAGCTAGAGAGTAGCAGGCAGGGGGGGCATGCGTGGTTTGGGGATCACTGCCTCAGTTCAAAGCACTTATGCAGATACTTGCCTGTAATTATGTATTTAAACCCAGACCCGAAGAACTTAAATACCTGCACAAACATAAAGCTCTAAACCTGTCACCTAAACATGTGCCTCTGTGCTTTGCTGAGTCAAAGTCTGCACAGTGAGGGGGGTTGTGGCAAGAGGATTGCTGGGCTACAGGCTCACACTGACTGGCACCAGCAGGGCAGAGCTGGAGCCTTTTGTAGGAACTCAGCTGACAATGTCAAAGTCTGTAGAAGCCATAGTCTCCAATTAACATCTTTAATCTTATTATCTCAAGCCTTTTATCTTCACATTTTCTTGTCTGTTTGTTTGTTTTCTTTAAATTTGTTTACACATACCAAACTGAAAGTTTTTCTGGAAATGCTGGTATGGCTCTTAACTGCAAGAATGAATCACTGAGAATAATTAATTCAAAGATCTTGGCATCTCTTTTCCTTGTAAAAAAGGTGGTGGATATTCTGTGATTTTCTTGAAAGATTTTTCCCCCTGAATGTGCATGTTTACACTCACACCCACACAGACTCACACACATTTGCAAATGCAGACACTTCCCTCTTCTTTTGGAGCTTTTAAGTTCTGGAGCAGCACATTTGACCTGTACAATTAACCCTTTCTGCTATGTATCTCCTTTATGTCTAAAAGCAAGACAGAGCTTTTGAGGTTGGTGGATCTCATCCTATACATTTTTGTCCACACCTGAAACCTCCTGAGCTTCCAGCACAGAGCAGGCACATGCAAATAGCAAGAAAGATCTGTGCTCCTGCTAACTCCAGTGGTTCAAGCTCCATCTGGGAGGCTGCCGGTTGGCCTGGCTCTAGCCAGGCATTTTTCTAAAGAATTAAACAGCACAGATCTGCTCCCAGCACCCAGGATTGTTCCCCAGAGTTGTTTAATTTATTAAATATTGCTGTTATATAAAGGTTATAACTTGCTTTCGTTTTGCTATCTATTAGCAGCAAAAAGAGTGAGTTCTGCCTCAGACTTTATAAGCCCTCAGGTGTATTCTAAGGCAGTAAATTAAGCCTGGACCTGGCAAGTCTGGAAAACAAGCTCATACAGAGCATAAGGGGTAGGATTTCCCCACTGGCCTTGTACATGAAGTCTCTCATGAAACTTGGAGTGGCTCCTCACTGTAAACATCAGCAATACTTGAACTATTTGCTTATTAGAGCTCACAGTTTCATTTGAAATTTAGGCACCTAAAGAAAAAAACAAGGTACTAAACACCTTTGAAGAGCAGGATCTTAATTTTTCCCTTGTTCTGAAAAAAGATCATTTATGCAATGCCAGGATTCCTGTAGCTTAGTACTTTGCGCTGTTATTTCAGAAATTAAAAGCTATGATGGTGCTTTTTAATCACCATCACAGCATGACAAAAACCTGAATTGCTTTGCAGGGATGGTCATATCATTGCAGTACTGACAGCTTGTACCCGGGGACCTGTGCAAGGTAACAAGCAGGCTGGAGGTGAGCTGGGTTCAGCCAAATAAACACAAGGAGCCCACAGCAGAATACGGAGTCACTCTGTAATTACACTTCTGTTTTTTCTGCCTTGTCTATGAAGCAGAGTCACTGGAACAGGAGAGCTTTTATAAATTCAGGGAGAGCCAAGATTATTATAACAACTCTTGTCTCTTTGAGGGTATTTATTTAAATGTCTCCAAGCCCTTGCTCTTTACAAAGAGAGATAAATGTAATTATCACAGTTCTAAAGTGGGGGAAGATGAGGCTTAATTAACTACTCGTGGATATACAGCAAATCAGTAGCAGGGATGGGAACAGAAACCAGTTTTCCTGACTTCCACTGCATCGTGGTGCCATCTCTCTCTGGTAGACTCCACAGTGGGGTAAGCAAGATAAAAGTACCAATGGGGCAGAGCTGACTCCACAGACAGTCCCCTGTCCAGCTGAAGTGTCTCTGGGATACACCTATTGCCTATTGTCTGGCATTTAGTGAATGCAGACTGACATGAGGAACCTGCATGTTGTATGTGTGAGAGTCCAGTTTGATTCTCATGGTTTTGTCCTCCTAATAATCCTAAAGTTTACTTGTGGGAAAGACTTCCTGCTGAGGCACCGCCCATCTGGCTGCTTTCTGCTGCTCCACCACTCCATCTGTGCTAATCTGGGACTCCTGGCTTTATCCAAGTCAGGAAAGTCAGTGGTTTAGGAAGAAGCCACAGTGATATACACCCTATGCCATCCACTGAGGGTTCTTACTTTCCAACCTCTGTCACTTGTTCCAATGGCAGGAATGTTCATGCAGGCTCAGACAGGACCTGTGGCCAGTGAGCCAGGCACTGGGAGACTCCTTGTTCCAGAAAACTGAGCCACATGCCTGGAAGAAGAGGCTGCACTTGGAGGTGCAGAGATGAGATAAGCCAGGCACTGAATCCTCAAAGGCAACATTTAGCCATTGTTTTCCCAAAAGACTGATGATGCAGAAGGATAGCTTTCAAGTGTTCTGTTCTGAATAAGCAGTGCCAAAGCAGAGGAAGGGATCTCTCTTTCACCCCTCTTGCTGACTCTGGGGCAGGTATATTCAAACTCCCCTTTTCCTCAATGCCTACACAGCCTGGCTGCTGTGCCTTCCTTAGGCACCACCAGCTATTGTAACAGCTCTGGAAGTCAAGGTGCCCACGGCATCTCCGCAGGCTCTCCAGAGGTTTTTCCACACATTTGATTTAGGTAAAATTATTTTTTTTTCCTGTGGTTGTCTCAGCAAATGAGGAGAATTCACTGCTACAAAAGTGAGATCACTTTCCTGTTTTGGGTCAAAATGTAACCTTGAGCTTTTGCAATAGAGCAGACTCCTCCCCCTGCAGCGCTCTGAGTACACTGGTGTGTGTCTGCAGCCATTTATCCAACTCCAGGAAGCAAATCAAGTTAAAATGCCCAGAACAAGCTTTTTCTAGCTTTTACTCATGACTTACTACATTGCAGCGGTGAGGCTTTCAAAACAAGAAGGTATTTCTACACTCCAGGCTGAAATAACAGGCTTTAGCACAGCCAGCAGGTATCTTGCTGCTCACAGCCTGGGCAATACCTGCTTTTGCTGAGAGTGGAAGTAGGTACAACTGTGGCAAGGGGTGACTTTGATGGCAGAGGGAAGCCTGTAAATAAGAATCACAGTTTTTCCTTCCAGCCACAATCAGAAGACCTATTTAGCATTTGCTCAGCTTTCTACAGGACAGTGTAGGTGTTATTTTTATCCCACTAAAGCTTAAAGGGAGAGCAAGGAAACCTTTGGAAATTTACTGCCTTGACTAGATTGAGTCAAAGTGGTCACTGACATTTTTGGATGCTACATACAAATACATGCATGTGCATGTATATATTTTCTAGTGAAGGTTCTCCAGTGTGACTTTGCATTCAGGGCTTTCAGGTCAGATGGCACTTAGAGGTACTCATGTGCTGCCTTTTGCCTCAAGTGCTTGGAGGGAGAAGTGGAGGGTCAGGATCAGTGTTCTGGTTGTAGTCTGATCCATCACCCAGCTACTTTCTTCCAAGGAAAAATTTCAAATAGATGTCAGTAAAGTGCTTATTTGTGACAAACAACCAGAAGACTGGAGGGAGGGAGGGAGGGAGGGTGGCAGCAGCCATCACCTGAAGGTGCTGTGGGTGGAAATGCTGCTGTAGCTCCCCTGCAGCCCCTTCCACTGTTCAGATAACAACAGCTGTAAGAGGAGTCCTGAGTGTAGCTCAGGTTTTGCTGTCATCGCTGATTCCGGAAGCTATTCTGGAATGCCACCTGCTGGCATTTTTCCTGTTAACTACCCTTGAGATGAACTGTTGTGTGGTCTCATCCCAAGCCTGGGAAAAAAGAGACAAACTTGACCTTTTCAGACCTTTTCAATGAATGTCCTTCTTGTTTTTATGGAGAGAGGTTGCCCTGAGGCCTTGTGAAAAGTCCAGTTATGTAAGGAAGGGACATTTTATTCGGGCCGGGAAAGGGGATGCCAGTGCCAAAAGAAGCTATGAGAGTGGAGGTGGATGAAAGAAACAAGGAAAAATGTAAAACAAGGGAGAAAAAAAGTCTGCAGGCACTAGTGAGGGATAAACTGGAGGTCTTCCCTACCACAGCTCTGGGAAAGGGGGCTTTTTATACCCATCAAGCACCAGTTTAGATGGCCTTTAAAAAAGGAGCATTCAAGCCCATGATTTTTCTTTTTCCATCAAATTTTATACGGCACTGATTAAAAAAACCCCACATCTTTTTATTTTTTGGCCTCAGCATTTTAAATTGGAAAGGAAGAGGAGGCACAGCTTCTGACTGCTCTGCCTCTTGGCACCAACACCAAAATCTGCAGTGCTGATGTTTATAATCCCTGACAGTCCCAACAGCCAGACCAAAGCAAAGAACAAAGGCCCACAGTGGTCAGTTGTCCTCATTTACACAGCAGGCAGAGCTCTGCATGCTGCTGCTGCATGCAATGGGAATAAACTTTCCAGCTGCCATTCTCCTCCTGGAGACACAATCCTGTCTTCATCTGTTCTCAGGATGGGCTCACAAATTTTCTTTTTGTAAGTGCTGTGAATGAAATGGCTTCTCTGAAACATCTCTGCAAACTGTATTGACTGATGGTGAAATCCTGCTGTCTGTGACTGTCATGGATTGGCATTTGAGCAACAACCTATAGCCTTATCCAAGACATAAATATCCCTAGATAGTCTAGTTGGGAGGCATTAGCTTAGCACTCATCCTCCTGGAATTGCCTGAGCTCTTTTCCAGGGCTTTGTTTTAAGAGACCAGTGAACTTCTGGGCATAAGTCTGACTTTCACTGGTGATTGAGAGGACAGAAATGTAACAGAACAGGACTAAGACCATCCAATGGTCTGCGTAAACCATCAGTGCCTGCAGAGATCCTGCTGGCTTCTGTGGATAGCCTCCTTCTCATGGTCAGGTAGGAGAGGCTACTGGGACTTTGAGGGGTTTTGTTTGGTCTTACAGATTATTTCCTTTTCTGTTGGATGTAGAAGTTGATGTATACAAGATCTATCTGGTATGTGGACTAGCCTTTGGAAGTGGAGTTTCTTCAGTATGGTGTACAGAGGGTGTGAGCACAGAGTAATGGCTTTTAATATTTGGAATTTTATGAAGTGATCACGATGCCTCTTCTCCCAGCAAGATTGAAATTCTCTGCTTTCAGACACTTTAACTTTCTGCAGAATGGCATGTTGCAAAAGACAGCTTTCCCCTCTGTGCCATATCACCCAGGGCTCTCCTTTCAGGTGAACCCTGCCAAGTGACAGATGTGTTCCTGCAGAACACTTGCATGCCTTGAGAGCACGTCTCTGGCTCAGGAGCTTTCTTTGATTGGGCAAGTGCACTTCTCATGGGGAGTGAAATGAGAGGAGATTTATAGCCTACACTGGTATAATGTGATCCAGCCATGACAGTCCTTTCATCATAAGGAATTATGGCTGTTGTTGTTATTACTCTGTTTTACTACTCTAACAGGTGGGTTTGATCTACACTTGCTGCAAAGGATGATGGTGTTAGGAAGGGTAACACTAGAGCCGTTGTGAATCAAGCCCACTTAAGAAAAGCTGCCCTGCATGTAAGGTGTGAACTGTTTCATGTTGGTGAAAAAAAGCCAAAAATCACCCCCCAAACTTTTGCTGTTTGAGTTTGCTCTTTTCAGTACATGTTTCCTAATTTTTGAAAGTGGAATTTCTGTGTTCTGCTTCTCACACTGTTGGTGAGATCTCTGCAGAAGAATCTGTGGTTAGAGCAAGTCTTTTAGCAATTAGGACAAGCCCTGATTCTCCTTGTTTCCCAGTTGCTTACTGGTGAGTTGTTCAAAGCGGGTCTTATATCTGCTGGTGTTTTAACATAGGAGCTTTGCAGGGCCACGTGGCAGACTGGCAGATTATGTAGACTATAAATAATCTCTTTCTCAGTAATAACCACTCAGTGTCTTTAAAAAAAAGTACACTTGATGAGAACAATCCTATATTCATCTGTGGGACCTGACTCTGTTACTTCTACAGACTTTCAAACAAAATAAGTCATGATGTGCCTCAGCTTGTATCTGAGCTTCTAATGCTGATGAAAGAGGGGTGGGGAGGGACTGGCCAGTCATATGTGTCTTGCATGTCCCACATTACGTGCCAGTAGGGTGCCTTAGTCTGTGAGACCACCAAAGCCCTGTGCTGGTGGCACTTTCACACATCTGGAAGCTGTAATGCAGAAGAAAAGGATGTTGTCTGTTATCCAGAGAGCTGATAGCTCAGCTGGCTTCCCAGGCATGACAGGGAGCTTGCAGTGATGGCACTACTGAGGCTTTCTGGATTCTGGCTGTAGACAAGCCTCAACAGAATAACCAGATCAAAACTGCTAACACCATAAGTTTCACTTAAAAATTAATGAGTAGGAAGGAGGAAAAGGAGGAAGGGCAGGCACTGCTTTGATGATTGAGTTGCAAAAAGTAACGCCACGATAACCCTGAAGGGTGTTTGGACTAAGACAACAGAAGGTTTTGGTGTTCAGTGGAAAATATGGTAAGAGGATGATGCTGCAGAGTTGATGCACCTGTCCAACGTGCTCAGGGCTGGGACTCTCACTGGCATTTTCTGACACTTGTGGGAGCTCAGTCCTCATCAATCTGCTGCTAATCATTTTCAAAAGAAGTGGCTGATCAAACTTCTGACCTTTCTGGGTGCTTCTGAGGTTCTGAGGTTTAGCTTGGAGATTTCTTCACTGAAAGTGTTGTCCAGCCCTGGCACAGCCTGCCCAGAGAAGTGGTGGAGTCACTATCCCTGGAGGTATTTAAAAGATGCGTAGATGTGTCACTTGGAGACATGGTTTAGTGCTGGGTTAACATTAGGACTCGGTGATCTTAGAGGTCTTTTCCAACCTAAACAATTCTATGATTCTACATTGCCCAAGGAAGGTATTCCAGGCCCTCCAAAGAACAAGCCAAAGGACAAGCTAAGGCATCTCAGGTCCAAAACACAGGTTACCCCAAATCACCGGAAGCACTGGGGTAGGTTCTTATCTGCATCTGCAGGAGCAAGCAGATCTGAAGTGATGAGTGGCAGGGCCTGGGAACATTTGTATGCTGAAAAAGGCTTATGTGAGAAACTGCATTTCACCTTCTTGAGATGTGAAGTCCCTGTGTTCAGCTGGCTGTCCATGGACATACCTGGTCTCCAGCTTGAAGGAGAAAAAACATCTACTGCATGACTCTGGGGAAGTTGCAAAGTGCTCTGTGAGGATCTAGATATATGGGTGTGCATGCACGTCTTCAACAATACATGCATTTACTGCAGGCAAAAATTACAACATTATTTGCAGGTATGGCTCCCGTATGCTTCCTGCTAGAGCTCCATTTTTTCACTTCTGACTTCACCAAAATTCCCTCATTGGCTGCAGTTTTCCCTTGTTGCTGCCATTTTCCATTGTTTCTTGCTTGCCTCGGGCTTAGTTTGTTTTTGAGAAGTTACAATACAAGAGGTCTGGATGGTTTTGACTAAGTTTAGGAGGAAACTGACATTTTGTCTTAAATTCCTGACTGAAATAACTTTCTGATTATTTGAACATTTCCATGTTCTGAAAGGCAGCCTGGAAGTTTGTCTGGGAGATGGACATGGAGCAAAAGATGTGCTTTTTTGCCTTGAGGAAGTAGCCAAATGATTCTGTGGAGTTATAGATCTGAAAATCCTTTCTCACATTCTTGTAGGAGAGGAGAGGGTAGATGTTGGCAGAAACTAGCCTTTGGAAGTGGTATTTTCCCTAAGGGGAAGGGGACAGGAGCAACTGTGTGGAATAGAGAAAATGAGACAGGTGAGCAGATGGACAAGCAAGGATGAGGGATGTGGGAAAGAGGGTGAATGAAGCTTGTATGGTAACGTATACACAAGAGAACCACTTAGAGGGACTGCTGCCTGCTATTTGCCACAATATACAGACAGTTTCAACCTCTGCATTTCTGTATGGCCAGCCAAAGGCTGTGTAATTTGTTGCCAAAATTGTTTCCTGCTCTGGTTCACAGGAAGTTAACAGCTTCCAACTTGTGCCAGGATCTCGTGTGGTTAAGACCTGCCTGATGAGGAGGTTTTTAACAGAAATATCAATACTGGTGTGAATGGAAATGCCTGACTGAGGACAACAGAAAAACAACAGATGAAGAGTTAAAGGAGTGGCATGTGTTAAATGCTGCAGAACCACCCCATGTGCTTCATGCAAATAAATAACCAGAGGACAAAAATCAAACTGCAGCCTTAGAGATAAGGTGAGAAGATGATGACCCACAATACAAAAACTCTGAAATGCCCAGTTAAGTGTAACAAAAGGCTCCGTTTTGCATGAAACTCTTGAAAGGTGAGACAGGAGATCATTGTATCCACTGCTGATGGATATAAAAGGTGCATCCAAACCACAGAAGAGCCCATCCCAGAGATGCAGTGGAGTGGTGATGGTGTTATCCCATGTGCTTCCTGCTGCACATGGTTCATCCTGATCAGATTGATGCATACAGTTCTGTGCATGTGAGTATGTTGATGGGAGAGTGGGAGTGGGTAGAACCAACTTACTTGGAATGTTTTTAATAAAAAATCACCTTCCCTACCTGTAAGGTCTTGCAGTGAGTTTTGTTCTACTAATTTCCCATAGCTATGAGACTAAATGTTCTAGTTCTGCTAATAATTCATGTAGGAGGTGATATATATCCATGTGATGGCATTTTCTTTAAATCCCTGTTGCCTTTAAAAAATACCTAGATGATTAGATTGCAAAGTTGCTATGTTAAAGGATTCATGCTAAAGTGAGGCACTCAGCTGCTGTGAATGGAAGTTGTCTATTTAGGCTTCATGCTACCCTCTTGTAGGAAAGCTACTGCCATCAAAATGTTTCTCATTTTCTCAATGCTCAGCTTGAGAGATGCATAGAATGCTGCCAATTATAGGTGACACTACTGCATTGAAGCATATAAAGTGCCACAAAAAAGGTGCCATAAAGAAAATCAGGCCACCTGAGTTACCTCTCAAGCAGGCTTTCTGCATGAGAAGTTCTTGCTGACCTGGATGCTGCAACTATAAAAGAAGGCAGCTCTCAGCTCTCACAGAAGTCAGAAAAACTTGTGCTCTGACCACAATCCAGGTGCCTTTCCTCCCTTCCTGTCTCTGTTTCTGCCACAATGGCTGGCCATGTGGGCCCTGCAAAATAGCCACCTGTACCCAGTGAGGGCTTAGAGACAGCTATTCTGCTGTCAGCACAAGGGACTTGTTCCCTGGCTGCCTTCTGCTCTTTCTCCTGGAGTTGTGCGGAGAAGAAACATTAAATGCTTGTGAAGCATTCCAGGGTGATATTGGTGAGGGCAGAGAAAAGCTATCCAGGAGAGTAGTAAGTCTGTATTCTTAAAATTCCCATCATGACATGTTGGGGCAGAATCTGTTTCTATTGCTGGCGTGATGGGGGAATCACAGGGTTTGACCCTGGTGGAAGCTGAGGTGAGCCTCGGGAGTTCCTGGGCTCTGGCCAGGCTCAAACCAAAACAATTATCCATAAGGATACAGAAGTGACACTGAGCAGAGTGCTGAATGAATGCTGTTGGTTGTGTCATTTCTCCAGTGATGGAGGAGGACATGGAAGAGTCCCGTGAGCAGCAGTAACATCATGGGATTGAATAAAATAAATTCTATGCAATTAAGAAGTTTATAAATTGAAGATATCCAACCATATAATTGTGTCTTTGTTCATTCCTGCTCAACTCTGCTCTTTCCCTCTTCACGGCCATCCTGTTTGAAGGAGTGGGTTGTGCAGGTGAGTTTCTGGTTCCTCGTGCCTTCCTGCTGCTGTGCTCCTGATCTGATGCTGTGGATGCTGCCTGCCAGACACTGGACACTGCTGAAGACTCTTGGGCTGCCCTTGAAGAAGGCAGATTTACCAATCCTTAACCAGTAAGTGAGAACATCTGGGGATAATATTTTGTGTTACTTCTTAGAAGTTTAGAGACAAAAGCGCATTGTCTTTTTTCCTCTTTCTCTCACAAAAGTTGGCAGGGGTTAGTTTGAGTTACTTAAATGCTTACAGTAATCTAAAGTTCAATAAAAAAATTTGGAGATCAGCGAATGATTTTTAGCATGGCAGCTTAAACCCTGGTTGAAAATACAGGGGTAGTGAGTTCTTCTTACTCTTCTTGCTCACTCAAACCTAGGGATATTTCCCTGCTGCCAAAGGGTGGATCTGTTCTGTTCTCCAACAATAAAAAACAGATGATTTTCCTTCTTAAAATACCCAAAGGGGATTGCAAACACAGATCCTCTCCACCGTGTGCCCATGCTAATGTGCACAGTCAAATGCCATCCCTTCTAGCAGCAAGGCAAGGCAAATCCCTGGCATTGAAGGCACCCAGATTAACCCACTGCAGGATTAGGATGCTTGAGCTGTTGTTAGAAGATTAGTATATTTTGTTGTCAACACTTGCTGAACTTGGCCTGAAAATGATTTCCAACGAGGTCACTGACTCTTGAGTGCCAGTTTGCCTGCCACATTAGGAGTTAAAGCAAGTGGCTCTAAAGATTAACCTGGAGCACTGAGTGTGCAGAATATCTTTTGGATTTAAACCTGTCATTGCTGCTGATGGGGACAAAAGGCTCTGGCAGTCTGATCAGAATTGCTGAGCTCCTGCCTTGCTGGGGAGGTGTTTCTGGGACTGTGCTTTCTGGAGTTTTCTGCTGATGACAGTGTGTGCCATTAGGTGGGTGAGCTGCCCACAGATGAACTTGTCTCAATTCCTGCACAATGCAAAACAAGTTTATTTTGAGGACAAGGCTTCCACAGGGGCACTTCTAGGTAGAAAGCAATTGGCTTCCACTTTCTGTTCTGGGACTCAAACTGTCTGTGCTCATAATGTTTTATTTCAGATACTAGCAGGAGGACTCACGTTGTGGGGTTTTTTAAAATACAGGATGTTCCTTTTGTCAGCAGGGCATTAATACCAGCACAAAGTCTGCTCATGCTACCTCATCACCTTGTAAATGCTTGCATGGCTTTCCAGTGCAAAGGAGAGTGGCAGTGGAGCTGTGATCCCAGCACAACCAGTCCTGCTCTTGTGTGTGATCTGGTGTCTGAGGGGCACTGACACTGGTGGAGGGAGCTGCAGGAACCATGCATGCGGAGGGATGGGCATGATAGATCTCTCCTTCTGGAAAAGCAACTCTTTTCCTATTCATTATCTTCCTCTGTGAAATTACAAATGAGAGCTCTAAAGTGTCTAAAGATAGACCCTTTAAAGGGTTTTGGTAATACAAGAGGAGCATGTATTTTCCTCTGTTTATCAGTGGAAAAGTGCCATGATGGTAAAATAGCTGTTAGTTGGAAACTGGTTTTCTCTATCATGAGCCTGGTGAATACAAACTTACACTTGATTCAAAGCAACTTGTCTTGTAAAGTACTGACTACTGTCTGTGTCATGGAATTGGTTCCAGTGATTCCATTCAGCATTGCTGCAGCATATCTGGTTTTCAAGACATTTCCTTTAGTGAATGTGGATTGTATCATGCTTCTCTTTGTGCATACAAACATTAGCAGCCATTTCTTGTCTGAAATTAATATTAACTGCATTTGCCACTCCTCTGACAATATAATTTTTCTTCCTCAACAGGCCAGCAAAGGTGTTCAACTGAAACCCATGTCCAAGATATAACTCTAAAAGTTCTTTCAGAGAAGATACACTATAGAAAGGTAGGGTCTTTCCATAAAAGCTTCCTTTGAGTTTGATGCTGGTCTGTTATAGCTGTAGCTGTCCTGAACATTCCCACTTTTGGGAAAGCTGTATAGCCTAGTGAAGCAAGAACTGTTCAATTTTAATAACTTTATAAGCGCTAAGTACACTGCTCTGTACTTTACAAACTTACTTTAGGGGATTTCTGTAGAGCTGCATGATAAAATAATTTTGAATATTTTATCCAAGGCCTGTGTTGTGATTTATTCTGAAAAAAAACCCCTTCTGTAGCCCAGAATGCGGGCTTAAAGTTTCTGCCTGGATTACTGTGTGTGGCAAGAGGGCAAGGCCACCACTATGGTGGCATTGCTTGCAGTTGTCTCACTTCAAGAAGAGATGCATTATGGAATAATCGGCAAGAACATGGGACAGCAAGGTGTGTGTGTGTGTTGGTTCTTCCATTCATCCAGTGTTTCCTGCACACAGAACTTTCCCTAGATTTAGATCAGCAGGGACCTGGCTGACCTGGCTAACAGGCATGGCTATGATAAAGCAGCCTGTGTTCAGTGAAGAATTTCAAGCCACCCCTTAGTTGGGTGAAAATGTGATGTCTGACATCATGCTGAGGTCATTTGGACTATCTGAAGAGTAAAAACATATATATGCCTACATACACTAGACATGTAGTGGCCATAAATAAGCTGTGGTCCAGCGTGGAAAAAGGTGCATTGTAGATTTTAATCTACTACTGAGAAGAGAGGCCTTACATTGTATGTAATGGCTGTGCTTGTGTTTCAGCCCAAGCTTGCTGCAACAAGTGCTTATAAACCTGTGACTTCAAGGCCTTTTCTAGGACATGAGCGGAGTCACTGTGTAGGTATCTGGGGGATACACAAAGTGAAAAAAAGGAGAGAAAAATGCTAATGCCACCATGCTGTGAGCTCAGGCCTTTGTCTTCTTCAAGGAGCAGCTCCAGCAGCTCTTGTTTTGGATCCGTATGTAGAGCACAACCTGTTGTCTGGATAATAATAACCATACTTCAACCACTGGTTTCCACATCAGAATGCCTCCAAAGGGTGGACCTCAGAATACCTGCAAAGGGTGGACCTCACACCTACACTGGTAAATAGACTATGGCAGTACTGGCTGGGTGCCGTGCACTTCCCACGGCTGGCAAATCTATGTTCACACAGGTTTTCCACCCCTATCTCAATGGCCAAGGAAGCTTCTGCTGGGTTAGTTCCCAGACCCATGATGTTGTTTCCAATGGGTGAGGATAGGTGCTCGTTAATGCACTGCCTTTATATTTGACATAGGGCCATTCCCAGCAAGACTGTCTGCTTGGTAAGCACTGTGGCTGCACAAGGTAAATAACATTTTGATGCTGAAGAATATTGTAAATTGGCTGTAAAAGTTTAAATTTGAGAGGAAGGAAGCAGAAATATAAAATGAAAGGAGTGGATGTGGTGAGACTGTGGTTCTGTAGCAGAGAGAGATGCAGGCAGAGACTTAGAAGCTTGCAAGGCTGGCACTGCTTCTGTGGGATGGGCTTGCACTGGGAGACAGGAACCTTTTCTATATCTAAGAAAAATTTACTTGTGAACCAACCTCCATCTGGGATATAGGAAGATCTGTAGCTGCTCACAGGATCCAGACCATAGATCTACGTTGTTAATGGTTAGACTCATTCTTAGAGGCCTTTCTCAACCTAAAGTTTTTATTGTTCTATGTATTACATCTGTGTGTTCATCCCTAGAAATGTTAATGGCCAAGCTCAATGGGGCTTTGAGCAACCTGGTCTAGTGAAAGGTGTCCCTGCAGGGGGATTGTTGGAGCTAGATGGTCTTTCAAACTCAAACCATTTTTCAATCTCCATCTTCCCTAAGCCCCAAATCCACACTGTTTCTCCAGCACCCTCTGCCAGCCTCTCCCACTCGGGATTTTGAAGTGCAATATTTTGCAGTAAGTGCTCAGTTTCCCTCCTCCTGGCTGGGATGGGGAAGGACAAAGCAGGCAAGAGCGCAGAGCATGCAGTCATTAACTTCTGTCTGCCAAAAATTTGGGAGCATGCGATGTTATATGAAATGTCTGGCTGTTATAAAAGGCTTTGGTTAAGTAATCACATTTCTCTTGCATAAGTGCTTGGTTTTAGGAGGCTTTAGCCAATTGAAGGCTGCAGCAGCACACAGACAGAAAGCATGTCCAACTGCTGGGATTTTTTATTTTTCTTTTAATGATACGCGATTATTTATCTGCTGAGAGTTGTATAAAATCTCTTTAGATAAGGATAGGCGGCGGAGACTCCCCAGTGCTGCTTGTAGCTGAACAACAGCTGTAAAACACTGCCAAAAATCCCGTGTGGATCCCTGTGAGTATACTTCTGATTCTTCTAAAGGGTGTTTGTGACTGGAAACTGCAGGCAGGAAATATTGCAGATGTTTATTGCAAGCAATAAGTTAGAGGGAGGCAGGAGGTGAGAGACAGTAGTGAAACTCTTGACCAGTTTAACAAGGCTTTCCTCCTAGACTTCCGAAAGCAAACATGGGTTTCTCTGAAGATGTGCAATCAAGGTTCTCCAAATATGCTAATGAAAAAGAAATGTGATGCTGAAGTCAACTACAGGACTACAGGAGGACAGAGATTTGGCTTGACAGGGAGATCAAAGGACCATCTGGTCCCATGGGCTGGTTTGGTGTGGCCAAATGTCCTATTCTTATATTCTTTCCTTGATCACTGGCAAGTGTACAATGATATTTTTCTCCTACATTTTCTTGGCTTTCAGAAATCTGCATGTCAGTTATTTCCTGAGCCAGAAATGGTGTCTCTAATAGTACAAGTGGATTTTCTTTTCGGAATTTGCTAATCCAGTGTATTTATTCAATACAATATATTGTTCTGCAATTTGACTGTCATAAATCTAGTTGGGATTTGATATCTTGAGTTCTTCCACATAGGGTTTTTCTGTTTAGATAGAAGTGAAAAGGGAGAAGCATGTACGAATTTGCAGAAAACAGAATTTCCTTTCCCACTTCCTTGTGATGTGTCTGGATACAGCTCCATGAACAAAGCCTGGAACTATAAAACCATCCACTGGAGTGGGAACTGGAATTTATTAGTTCAAGACTGAGCAACCTGAAACAACTCAATTGTTACTCCTGCCAACCCTGGAAAGCATTGAAGTGTCATTGTACAGAGAAGGCAGCTCAAGTGCTGAGCTGTGAGGAGAAATAAAGCTGTTGCCTATAGCTGTATGTATGCTTAATTCTAGAGGTGGCACTGAACATTTCTCTGACAGAACAGATGCTGGACTAATGGAAATCACTTAGGAAAGCTCAAGTCACTACTTACTAGCCTTGAAAAATTGTAGTATGTGGATTTTATAGTCTATAAAAGTTCTTGACATGTGCTAAAGCATTTAAAGCTTATTTGCAGCCAGTAGATGAGGAGGTAATACCATCATGAAAGGAAGTTAATTTGTAGGAGTTATAGGATTAGAGAGGTAAATGTGAGAAGTTATGTTGAACTAAAAGGCACTTGGCTGCAAAGCAAAGGCTTCAATATTTACATATTTGCTTCCTAGAGTGGGCAAAATTGATAAAACTGGTTGCTTCAGTAAAACTGCAATAGTGATGCAAGATAAGCTGGAATCACTCATCTGCTGGGTAATTATTTAGGCCTTTGTGAAAACCTAAGGCAAACTTAAACTATGGCTCTTGAACCGTGCCAGTAAGGGATGGAGGGTGTCAGAGCAGGCAGCTCTCCCAAGGCTTCCCATTTCCATTCTGCAACCTCGTGAGGTCTCTTCAAACAGAGATGCTCCTGGCCCATGCAAGGCCTTTTTAGTTCTAAAGAAAATGCCACAAATAAAAGTCAGCAGTTAAAATTTGTGAAGTTACAATGTTATTTCTAAAACAGTCTCTGGGATGTGGAACAAATCGAGGCATCCTTTACAATAGCCAAACAATCTCTCTAACATGTTGCAGGGTAAGATGGATGCTCTACACAAGTTGAAGATTTTGGTGATGTTTCTGTCTCTGGCTACTTTCACAGTCATGGTGATAATGAATGCTGGAAATGCCACTGGGACATTCAAAGGTAATGCAGGCAAATTGTCTTTGTTCAGAGGTGGGTTTCATGCATTACATCATGTAATGATATAAGGTGGCTTAGATGGGATAGATCTATTGGCTACCTCATCAACTCTCCAAAACCACCTTGTTCTGTGAAAGGTGGAAGTAGCTGGTGCATTCCCCAGGTGTTACAGTCAGATGCCTGAACCCTTGAAATCCGAGTAAATGTCCGCAGTGAACCTGGATCTAGTGGTGGTTGAAAGACAGTCTTTGCATACATTGCCCTTGTATCCCTGGTGGAAGATGTTCAGGCTGCTGCTGTGGGTTTATAGACGACAGTGGTGCTGTGTGTGAACACTACCCAGCTGAATCTGCCAGGAGCTGCCCTCATGCTTTCCTCTGCATTTCACATGCAACTGACTTTTTGGGTTCTGTATAAGAGGGATGGTGCTTGGAGCTCCCCATAAGGGGCAGCGATCCCATAATAGGTGTCTAAACCAACTGCAGCACATGGCTGGTTTGCACCAAGGGTGTGCTCTCATCATTCTCTGAGGTAAGGACCAAGCCTGGAGGAAGATTGAAAGGTGAGGGAAATCAGCAGTCTTTCCCCATCCTCAGGATTTTCTAACACTTTTGCCTGCAATAACATTCACCACCACAGGTCTGTTCAGGACAACTCCTGGGAACATCTCAGCCAAGTACAGCACTGATTTCACACCAGCTGGCTGGACTTTCCTCATCTGGAATGTTATCTATGGCTGGCAGCTTGCCTGGCTTCTCTATGCCTTGTCGGGGATCTGTCGAAGGTATTTTCCCTATTTACTGTTTGCAGTACAAATGAGAATGGACAGTGACTTTTGCCTTCTGTATAAGCTCAGTCTCTTACCCCCCTTTCTGGGGTTTCTAGTAAGAGTAAACCCATTGCCATTTATCTTGACTTGTTGAAGCTCTGCAGCTGGAGCATGCCTTAGGCTCTGCATCCAAATATGGGAAGCAGTTTGGAGGTGTACATGAACTGCTCTAACGTGTGGACAGGTATCAAAGCATTTAAACTCTTCTGTGATGCCTTGTTTCCAGTGGTTTGTGGCATCTGAGAGATTTACCCAGTACCTGCATTTACACACTGCTAGATGCTGAGAATCCACAGGGGCAAAATTAATTTGTTACAGAGCTAATGCTTTGAGTTTACTTTCTGTTAGAAATCAGACAGCCAGCACTGGGGAGTCTCTTGGTTTGTTGCACTTTTCCTGGGGCTATGAGATCAATAACTGCCTCCTGCAGTTTCATGCAATGCCTGTAATATTCCATGATGTCTTCTGTGGGACAGACTTCTGCAGCTCTACTGTTAAGGGGGACCATGCACTGCTCAGTTTTAGCTGTGTATCTGCTATTTTTACAAGACTTGTAAGACATTGCTCAGTTGATGCTGGTCAGCACTGAGGGTTGGGGGAAGAATGAGGTGTGTGTTTGTACAGAGTGATCAGGCCCATACGCATGTACGTGCACACACAAAATACATACCCACATACTCACACAATGACCCCAAAAGCCCCAGGAATGGGGCTAAAATTCCATGCCTATTCCAGTGCTGCCACCAGCAGTGGCACAAGCTTTGCAGCACGTGTGGAGCAGTACGGAGTACCCATTACATCTGTGATGGTGCAGACAGCAAGAAGTTCTGTACTGAGGGATGATGTCCTGACAGGGAAAGCCACAGGGATTTCTGTGTTGTGTCAGAGAAAGATTCACAGGAGAAATAGTCTGATTTAAACTGAAATGTTTAGCTCCAGCTTAAAGTATCTCTTACTATAAGGAAAATGAGACCAGAAAAGTTTGGTTGGTCAATGCAGGCATTGTTTTCCCTTCTCCATACCCACTTTTTCCTGAAAGGAATGAACTTGGATATGTCTTCATAAAGCCAGACTTGCTGCCAATACCTTTTTATGTGGCGTGGTGTCTGAATAATGGCCTCAACGTTGGATGGCTCTTTCTGTGGGACCGAGAGTAAGTTGCCTTTTGTTACAAAAGCTTTCTAACACTCTTGTTGAGATTGCCCTGGAACTTCATTTTGCTTTTTCCTCTATGTGTGAACATTTAACCACACCTTTAAAACTCCATATCAGGCTTTGACAAAATGTAGCTTTCATAAAAGTTTGGGGGTTTGCATTATGTTGTCATTTTGCCCATGAGCTAGATTGGCCATTGAAGTCTAAGATCTCCTCAAAGCTGCTATTCTTCTACATTTTTAGCTATATTTTTAGGTAAGACAGGAGGTATGCCTCTCTCCTCTTCATTAATGCAGTTAAGCTCCTTGCTTTGGATTGCTTTCATAATGATGGTGATGTTAAGGGCTAATAAGAGCACCACTGTCAAGAGATGAAGAAATCAGTTGCAGTAAGAAAATAACTTCATGATTAACAGAGTAAAACAGCAACAGCAGTATGTCAAAACGAGGGCCACATGTAGTAGCCCTTTATTAAAGTAGTACCTATATTAAAGGCTGATCAAATTAAAAAGCCAGTAAAGGCCAAACGCTAAAGCTACAAATTAGGCCATTGTGACACCACTGAGAAAAATGTGATGTCTATTGTACGTATACATGTTCTTTGTCCTAGATACCTCCTTCCAGCCCTAGTGTTCCTGGCAGTCCTCTCTCTTACCACGTGTGCCTCCCTCTTTATTTCCCACCGAGCCTTGAGCATCCATTCCTCATGGTTTGTGAAGGGTCACAAAGCTGAGCTCTGGCTCATCCGCATTCTGGTAGGTGGCTTTTGAGAAGCTGTGCTGTGAGTAAATGGTTAAAAAAGCCCCTCTGTGCAGTGCTGGAGGTACCAAGAGTGAAAGATTCAATGGCAGAACATAGGCAAGGGAAGATTTCTGCCCTGAACAGAAAAGTTTTTACCAACCCTTCTGAAAATGTGTCTACATCTCTTGGCACAAACTGGGAGTGGGCTCTGCTCTTTATCACTGTGTATTGCACTTCCTGAAACACCAGTATAACACACTGCTGGGCTGGACCTGTGGGGTCCCTCGAGGACTCCAAGGCTTCAACTTTTCTCCATTGTGAGGGGCTTTTCCTGCAGCTATGTCCAGAAGGCTGGCTTAACAGCCTCGGGGCCTATGGGTCACAAGAGACAAACAGAGATTGCCCTGTCTGTCAGTGCTTGTCACCTTGCTGTGCTGTGTGGCAGGTCCAGAACGGGCTGGCACTGTACGTGACATGGACCACCATGGCCACGCTGCTGAACTTCGCCGTCGTGTTGATCTACAAGTGGAACGTGCCCGACGAGAAAGCAACAACTGCTGCCCTGAGCATCCTGGTACTTGGCCTGGTGGTATGGTAAGTGACCTCATGGGCTCCCACCAAGCCTCAGAGACCCCTTCCACCTCTCACCAGTGGTGACTATCTTTTCCAATTCACTCATCGCTTGTCCCTCTCCCAACACTGAGTACAAAGGCCTCTGTTATAATATCCAGATGAGCTGGGAGTCTGGGCAGAGCTTTTCTTCCCTGACCCCCAGCAGTGCCAATAAGCACGTGTTGTGGGCCAGGAACATGGTTTTTTGTGACTTGCATGAGCCCAACCTGCCTTAGATTTACAGGTGAGGGTGTGATATGGAAACCATATGAAGCATGGCTTTATTTTTCCCTAAACCTACCTTAAATAAATTATTTATGAATCTTCTGAATTTTAGTAAATGAAAAATTTGGGACTCTTGTCCAAACTGGCCCACAAGACCTCCCATTCTCTGTCTAATTTCTTTCTTAGGAAACAGGAAAAAAATGTAGAGAAAATGCTTACTTTGGTCACTCTTTCTTCACAGGTTTTATTTAGAAAACTACCTTCTTGACAAGTATGTGCGCTATAACCTCACAGTCTACCCAGTGGTCATAGCAGTTCTGACTGGCAGCGCCTGCAAGAACAGCTCCTTTTCATCCCCAGTGACCACCGATGTTTTTATAGGTGAATCTTTTGGGCTCTTTCCAACTCCTGTAAAAGAAAGCCAGCAAACACTTCCACATCCTTCCTCCATATGAAGGGCAAGAAAGTCTTGTCACTTGAAAAGTATAATTTGTTAAAAGCAGAACGAGGGATATATTTTAAGGGATTCATTTTGCTAAGTAAAGAGTAGAGCAGAAATCACTGCCCATGAGCCTTGGGGCTGAATCCAAACCTTGTGTTGTCTCAAGTTCACTTCCCAGTGCAATATGTTTGCCCTGCAATCCTCCTTCACCCACTTGGCTCCTTCGGTAGCTCCATCTGATGTAGTGCAGGCCAAAAGGAAAAGCAAGGCTGGGAAGAAGGCTGTGGACTTCAATTTGTCCTATACTGTTGGGCACATAGGAGCAGTGCATGAGTTTCTGACCCACAGAGAGCTTCACAATGCAAATGCTCCTCTCCTGTGCAGAGCTCAGGCTAGCCTTGACAAGTTTTCCCTGGATTATTTGGTTGCTGCCAGCCACTGTAGCAGAGCTGAGTGTAGTCATCCATTGTAAAAGGGCTTAAGCTGTCCAAATTCTGTACAATCACAGTCTGGCAGAAGCTGTACCACTGTGAGCAGTTTTATGCTGGCATGAAAGGGACTGAGCTGTGAGAACCCTGAATCCTGCTGTAGCAGTTTGAGATGCCTATTCCCACCGAGGGGTCAGCAGAAGGGAGCATGTTCCCACCCTTCTGCCTTCCTACTGCCACATACCAGTGGCTAAAGCTAAATTCTGGACTGGCACCACCACTGGAGCCTCTCCGGTATGCGTTCCCTTTGCTGTAAGTGCAGCTGGAGCCTGGTCATGGCTAAAAGCAGCCAGCAGGACTTGGCAAAGCTTGTCTGCCACAGGCATGGAAGCACTGGAGGCACATCTCCTGATGGTTATGGCCACCAGGAATGTGGAGGTGTGCGTAGTCCCTGGCAGGCAGCTCTATTCCTGCAATAGGTGAATTTCTACCAGCAAAACTTCATTCTTAGTGGTTCAGCTTGTTTGGCTGGTAGGACAAGAATGTGCTTTTCCCAAACTAGTACATGTTTCTTTATATAGTTCAACTATTCTTGGACTGTTTTGTTAATGTAATGTATTTTAATTCCTGTGTCCATGAAGCCTCCCCCATTTTAGACATGCCTTGACCTGGAAGCACTGGGCAAGTTTAACTACATAGCAGTGAAATTCTGAGAGATGCAGCTCTTGGGGTAATGGATCCTTTACTGGGGATTGATTTATTTTCTGTTTCCCTAAATATCCCTGTTCTGGGATCTGGGGTATGACAAGAGGTACTGTGTTTCTTTTATGTTCTAACATGTTTCTGTGGGTTTTTTCCCAGTTGTTCTGCTGGCCCTGACTTGCTTGATCTTTGCTGTTCGGCTGGGATTGGTCATATGGAGACACTGGAAGAGACCACTGGAAGCATCAGAAACCCTGGGCCCAATGGGTACAGTGGCCTGAGACCTCTGGCACCTTGTGGTAGATACTTGAAAGGGAGAAAAGAGAATTTGGCATCTGCTGGTCCTTCCTTCCAGTATCAATTTCCTTGTGCTCTTCTCTCTTATTCTCCATTCAAAACGCAGATATCTTGTGTCTGCAAACCTGTCTTGCTCCCGACTTCTCTTGGATCAGCTACTCACAACCCTGTTTTGAATTCTTTTGGTTTTACCCTGGAAAAGTGCAGGAAAAGGTCCTTAAGCTGAGCAGCCCTGTGCACCCTTGTGATGCCTGGGCTGTGGCTCTCTGCTCCTGCCAGTGCAGGGAGGGCTGCCAACAGGCACTCAGCAGGCTTGCACACACAGTTGTTCAGGTTCTTTCCTGGTAGCTCGCTTTCCTTGAAGCACAGATCCAAGTGCACTGTCCCTGGGAGCCCAGGGGAGCAGTGGGAGGTCTCTCATTCCCTTGGCCATGAGTGCTGAGTATCCTCAAGCCCTCATGCCAGGAGCAGATCTCCTGCAGACAGCGACTGCTGACTGCAGTCTTGCAGACTGCTCCCTTTCCTGCTTCTCTTCAGCATGACAGGAATGGATTCTACAACTTGATATCTACCTTTGCAGTGTCAGCTCTGATGTTTGATATTCGAGGGGGGAGGAGGAGTGACTGAAGATTCCTGACACCAATGTGTTGTCTTTCCCTGAGCTGTGCACAGCTTGGGCTGGCTGGATGTCTCTTGCTGGGGAATGGTTTGTGGCTACTCTGAAAGGAGGTTAGATGTACAGATGAGATGGTACCTGATCTGGGGTGAAGCCTGGTGCTTCAAAGGAAGCCTATTTAAGAAAAAAAAAAAATTTGAACTAGTAGGGCGAGTTCATCCTGGATCAGTGCTTTCTCATGTGGCTTCACCACTTCTGAGTTGGTATTAGGAAGCCTAAAACTGGATTGACTGAATTGTTGGACCACTGCCTCTCTTCCCTGTGCCTAATTGAGAGTTGGTGGTGCCTCACAGGTGTCTGGAAAGTCTTTCTACAGGGCAGGTGCTTTCAGATGTTGAGCATCTTGCAGTACTATTAGCAAAGCTAAAGTCCAAAATAACGTGTGCTATTGTTTACATTTAGCAAAAGCCAAAAGCCGTGTAATGCAATTCCCCTCATTATTCTGGTGTGGTTTTTTAATTTTCAAATAAATCAGCTAATTCTACCACTCTGCCACTAACTCTGTAAATTATCTAAAGCAACTGTCCTGGCTCCTGCCTCACTTGTGCCCAGAGTTCCACAGTGACTCTGGTCCCTTGCTGGGATGCTCATAGATATAGCTACTTCCACAGATCATCAGTCTTAGAGGCAAAGACTTGGAGGATGTAGATTGCTATGCATGATTTAAACTCTGTCCAGCACTCTGTTTGTTAAGTTTCTATTTTATAAGCTCTGACTCCCAAGAGCCCAGTTGATAAATTCCCAGCAGCGTCTCCCTAAGCTACCTTCTTTAATGCAGTGTTATTAAACCCACTGGCATGTGGATCAAGGGTCCAGGCAAGGTGAGTAGCTGGTGTGAGGCTGTGCAGCAGTTAATGCATGGGAAGGTTTTGCATCCTCCCAAGCAAAGCACTGCAAACAGCTCCTGGACCAGGGCAGCTGCACTGCATTTCCACAGGACATTAAAAGACGTGTTCAGGAGGTTCCTTGGTGTCTGTACCTCATGTCTGTGCTGGCCAAATGACTAGAAACTATACCACAGAATACGTTAATTATCTGGGGAGAGTCGACAGGGCTTCTGCAGAGGGAAGTTATGTCTCACAAACCTCTTTGAGTTCTCTGAAGGACTCAGAAAGCACAGACAAGGGTGAACTGTCTCATATTGCCACTGGATTGTGCAGAAGCACAAAAACTGCCATAAAAGTCAAAGTTCTCCCACTGGTGATTAAAGCTGGGAAGCAGAGGGGGTGTTTTTCCAGGAAGGGAGGCTGCTGCTGCCGTGTGTCACGGGCTGAATGAGGTGGTCACTAAAAACTAAGGGCTTGTTTCATGATGGACAGTTATTTAGGATGCTTAAGGAGAAGCTAGACTGGGGAATTGCAAAAAGCTCTTACAGAACTGAGAGAGGATGGAAGTCATTGTAGGGATGTACCAAAGGATGCCTCACCTTGCAAGTGCTTTTACCTGGCCCCTGCCACTTGGGCACAAGAGCCGGGGGCTAGGGCAGCCATTCCCACTCAAATATTTCCACATCTGGCAGCAGTAGAAGTAAACCATATATCCTGATGATTGGAAAGGAGAAAAACTTAGAACACCCTCCTGCCTGTCTAAAGCTACTGTGCACCCACATCTTGAAGGTTTTGTGCAGTTCTGGTCCTGGTGCTCCCAGGAGGTTATTAAGGGCTTGGAGAAGAGCAATGACATCAGGGAGTGAGAAGCCTTCCCGCCCGTCCGTGCTCCCCAGAGCTGAGGAGCAGCTCAGGAGAGGAGGAGTGTGAGCCCCTTCCCCATGGGCACCTTGATGTGGTGGCACAGGGCTGGGTGCTGCTCTCCACCCTGCTCTCACCACTCCAAAGCAGCTGTGAGCAGAGATTCAAAGGCCCTTTTCTGATGAGGTGCTGCAGCAGCACCCAGTTAATCTTTGCAGACCTCCCTGTGAGAAAGCCCCAGGTAAATGCCTTGAAATTATAAGGCTGAGGTACCCCAACCCTCATTTGCCCACCCACAAATAGTTTCCTGGTCCCCAAAATCCTCCCAAACCCTATTTCGCGATAGCTGGGGCAGACAGAGGTTCCCACGACTGTTCCAGTGCACAAAACTCCAGCCAGCTTTGGGAAAAATGGCTTTTCTTACAAATGCAGTAGGAATAGGAGCCTAAAAATAACCCACCTGCCCCTTTTTCTTTCAGTGGGCACAGGAAAAGCAGATGAAAACTAATTGTGAACCTTCCACTTCCAGACCTGGGCATGAAAATAGCTTCAAGACTATTTTTAAAAGCTTTTTTTCCCCCCAAAATGCCTTATTTTCACTTATTTTTCCAAAACCACTGGTACACGGTTTTGCCCACAAAAGATTTTTCTTTCAGCAGAGCTGCATTTCGTAGAGCTGGAAGCCTGCCAACCTTTTAGCAAAAAGTAATCACTCCAGCCTTTGTTTCTATGAGTGATTATGGGATTTGGGTGAATTTTACAGGATTTAAAATTTCTTGGAAAGCTGGTGGCCTTAAGAACCCAAGGCCTGAAAAATTAGTTTAGTTTCTGCAGAGGTGGTTCTGGAAACGTTCATGTGTCTCGTAACCCAGCCTGGGATGTGACCCAAGTCCCCTGGACACCCTCACCTCCCCAGGGGGTTGGAAGATGGATGGGGATGGCAAAGACAGGCATGATGAGGTTCCTGGAACACAAAGGTGTATCTTGCTTTATGATACTAAAAACTGGGTTTACCTTTCTCATCCTCTGAAGAGATTCACTCTGTGGCTAAGTGGGGAAACAGGGAAAAGCAGGGTGATCTGTAAACCATCAAACTTCGGTGCTATGACCAGGGATGCTCAGGCATGCTCTTCCCCAGGTAGCCTCCATCTGAGGATGACCCACCAGTTTATCAAAATTTTTCCATAGGGATGTATTGGTTGGGGCTGGATGTTTCTGAGGCTGCTAGGCTGTTGTTTTCAGCAAAAAGTTTCTGGGAAAATCTGCTCCAAAAGAATGTTGTATGGGAGAAGTTGTGGGGCAGGGGAAATATGCATTTGAACTGAGAAAGCAAATGTTTTAATTCAAAAGGAATTTTTTTTTTAAATGAGGTTATAAGACCCTGGATCAGGCTCTCATTAAAGCCCATGCAGCTTCCAGAGAAAACCATGCCTAGCTTCTTGCCTTAGGACTCAGCTGGCTCCTCTTCAGCTGTAGTGAGAGCTGAGGAGATGCTGGGATTGTGACAGGCTTCTTTCTGACAGCTCCCTCCAGCAGCAGCTTGCTCTGGGCACTGCTCCCCAGACCTCATCCTGCCCACAGCCCCAGAGCACCACACCCCCCTCAGGATGGTCTTGGCTGCTGAGCTCAGGCAGAGTCCAGGCAGGAACCTCTCCTGCTGGGCTCCCAAAAAACAGAGCACGCAGGCAGAGGAGACATTGTGTTACAAACTAATTTGTTCTTGGCTTAATGCTACCCTCAGGACTAATTACTTTGTATTAAAGCATCTCTGAAACGGAGCAATAAATAAATAAAGTTGAGCCTGCTGGAGAGAAGAGGTGTTATTCCACAATGCAAAGCACCGAAACAGAAAGCAGCACTGCTTTTCATCTGCAATTGAGAGCAATTTTGCAAACCCATCTCCTGGCTACAGCCAGGGACAAGGGACATAGTGGGATACAGGGACTGTTGCTATGATGGGCACAAGGGACACCAGCCACACTGGCTACCACCAGCAGCAGCAGCAGGAAAACGTGGATGAGACACCGCTGGTGCTTTGTCACTTCTCATGACATCTTGACAAAGGAGCATTGTCCCTGGAGAGGACACACAAAGCAGGCTGGCTCGAAACGTGGCACCCCAAACACCCCAAATCCAGCCCTCGCTCTCTGCACCTCCATTTCCTTATCTATTATGCAGGGATGAACAAGACAAACTTCTCTGTGGAGGACTGTGAAGAGATCCAGATAAAAGCGTGGAATACATATGAAGATGATTAAAGACA
Organism: Atrichornis clamosus; assembly: GCA_013400975.1. Classification (NCBI taxonomy): domain Eukaryota; kingdom Metazoa; phylum Chordata; class Aves; order Passeriformes; family Menuridae; genus Atrichornis; species Atrichornis clamosus. Next base: position 67,854 of record WBMZ01003970.1, read on the forward strand.
GCAGCACCCTTTGCTATGCACACAGTCTAAACATGCTGGGCTGTCCTGGGCCCTTTGAAAACTGTTAGATGTTTGCCAGCTAAATATTTATTTTATCTGCCGGGACAGCCCCATGTCGGGAGATTAGCTCACTGCCTCTCTCAAAGGCATCTCAGCAAAGAGTTATGGGACTCATGCATGGGCTGAACATGTGGGAAAAAATGTTGGAGCAGCCCAAGAGCCTGACCCTGCTCCCAGCAGAGCTGGGACACCACTCAGAACATGCATTGGCCATGTGATAGCTCCATAGGCATTCCCTGCTGGAAACCTTGACTAAAAGTCCTTGAATAGCCATAAGAGGATGCTGTGTTTTCTCCCTCCTCTTTGGCAAGAAAGGATCTTGAAGACCTTCACTCAAGAAGCTGGTAAAATGTGATGTTCAGTCAATTGAGAAGGGTTGTTGCCTGTTCAGGATAGGACTGATTAGGGAGTGCTGGAAGTGATGGTGACATCCACTGGTTACTTGATTTGTCTCAATACTGTGCTAGTAAAAGCTTGAGCTTAAAAAAAATGGGCATTCCTGAAATGTGTTTCACTTAAGTGAGTGGCCCAAAACACATTTTTACCCAAGATAGAGAAAAAAGTTGTTTGTGCCTGTGGTTGCTATTGCTTCCCCTAGTGGCAACGCATATTTTGCCACCTCTTTTGCGGGAACAGAATAGAAGAATATTTTGCTATGAATTGGTCTAGGGATGAGAGAGGAGCATAGAGATTGAGCAGAGACATCTGAGAGCTGTGTCAGACCAGCATGGGAGCCAGAGTCTGGGTTTCCTTCTCCCAGTGCTTCACCTGAAGCCCATTGAAAATAGCATGGACAAAACACCTGCATGCTGTTGGGATTTTGGGCTGTGGTCTGGGCCAAAAATGCAGCCTCCTGTGAGACCCACTGTGTGTCTCCTTGTTTAGGGGGTACCTTTCCCCCTGCAAACATGTTTCTGCCCCATCCTACTACCCTTGGCATGAGAAAGTTCCCACCAGGCACGGCAATGGCCTTGGTAAGAGAAGTCCCATCAGACACAAGCTGGTCACAGACGCCTTTAAAGAAGATCAGAAATCATAAGGAGACACCGTCTGTGTGCCTGATACCAACAGCAAGGGCAAAGTCGTGGTTTAGGGCTGCAGGTTTCCTCCACCACCTGGAGCAGGTGGAGGTGTTGCGTGAGGCATTTTTGATGGATCACTCCTTGATACCCAGGACAGGCCCCACACACCACTCATGCCGTGCACATTCCTACCCTGCTGCACAGTTTAGATGCTTCTGACATCCCCCTGGAAGGCACCACCCAGTCTGCTCTGGGACACTGTATTTATGTATCTCCTTATGTTATCACTCCCTCAGGCACACCATCTCTCTCACCTGGAGCTCTGGGCTCACCTAGCCAAAAGCTGACGGGAAATGATGGACATATTGTCCATATAACACACGGCAGAGGAATGCATCCTACTCAAAATAGTAGGAAGAAAAGCTGCTAGTGTGGTTTAATAGGATGGATGGAAAGCCAGGAAAAACACTGTTGTGGTTCCTCAGACAAGATCATCTTGTTCAGCCAAATGCAAAGGTGTTCCTTGAGGACGCTCCTGCAGAGACAAGGAGACGGGGTGATGGCAGTGATGTTGGTGCCTGGCTGGGAAAATGTGGAGGAAGCATTTGAGAATTATCACAGCATTACCACAAAACATATGCAAGCAGGGTAGGAATGAGGACAGGACTTGAGCAGCATCTGATCCTTTTCCCTTTTCTTCCAGCACTGGCACCATGTGGAGGAGGGGAAGGAAGACAGTGGCTTAGAGCACTCAGCAATGGGATCCTCCTGCCCATATTCCAGGCTGAGGGCGGGGAGGATCCATGCTGCCCTTTGGGAAATTTGGTCTCACAGCTGCCACGGTGTCACCAGCCCACAGTGGAGCTGCTCTAGCCCAGTAAACACTGCAGAGCCAGCCACAACTGCTTATGGATTTCTTTGTTCTCTGCAGCAAGTTTTTGGGTGTAGCATCAGTTGCATGTTATCAGCTTTTGCAGGGGGAAGCTGAAACAAAGTAAAAAGCCATCCCAAAAATGCCCACGATACTGCACTTGGTGCTGCTGAGCAGTCCTGGTGACCTGGCTCAGATGCTTACGTCCACGTCCTTGTGTGGGATACCAGCCCTGCTCTCCACCCCATTTTCTACCTGAAAACCTGTCCCTGGGGCTTCCCTGAGGGTATAAACCAGGCAGAGACGTTGTTTCATTACAGAAGTGTAGGCTTCTGAAGCAGTCAGGAATTGCAAACCGGGCCCTGGGGTGTGTGCCTGAAGCATCACTCCACAGAGGCTGCCTTAAATCCGGCCAAGTTCTTATCTGCTCTCTGAACACTGGGGGCAACCTGCACGTAGACATCCACTCACGGGTGCAGGGAGCTTGCTGCAGTCAGCTGAGATGATTTCAACTGGCAGGAGGGTGCAGTGAGATGGAGTTCTTTCAATATTAATGAACCCTTATATGTTTCATGACTGTTAAATGGGAGGAAGTGAGCAGCATGAGGTGTCCTGGGGCTGGCTTGCACCAGCCCTTGTGCTGCATGAGACTCAAGTGCTTGAGAGGTGAATTTTGGTCCTACCAAAGAGCTCTGGTGTTAAGTTAAAAAATGCTTTGCTCCCACCCACCTTGGGGATTGCAGATATGTTGCTGGATGGGCAGGCAACAACACCGTCCTGAGCTCAGATGAGCCGGTGGGGCTATCCAGTGCCCGAGGGCAGGACAAGAACTGACACAAGACTTGGACCTGGGGCTGGCATAAGGATAGTCCACACCAGGAAGGCCCTAGAGCATCTCTAGGGTGAGACCCCTTGTGAGGTTTCCCATGATGTTGCCTTTGATGTGTAGATCAGAGGAGCACATGGGGAAAGAGGAGCTTCCATTCCTCACCCTCTTCCACTGATGCTGTCCAGATGCAGAAGTGGTTGAGCCTCCCGAAAGATGCAAGGCTTGGCATAAAGGGTTGGGCTTCCTCACTGGCCCCAGCAGCCTCCTAAAGGCTGTTTTCTCATTACTCATCTCCTCACACCCCTCTATAAACCTCTTGATCTTCAAACATCTCTCAAAAGGCAAATACACTTAATGTCAGGCAGGACTGGAGCAGCTGCCAGCACGCTGCCTTACACGATGTTGGAATGGAGATTGTCAGGGAAATGACTCCAACTCAGCCGGTGAAACAAGCGTCTTTTTTTCCTTTTCCTTCCTTTGATAGCAAGGCAGCTCTTTTCCTCAACCATCATGGGATCTCTTGTCTTTCAACACTGACCGATCACAAAACAAAGCAATCCTGGATCTTCACCTCCTGGAACAGCACTTCCTGCTGTGGTTGCTGCGAGCAGCATCTCCAGCAGACATTATCCATGCTCCTTCGATCAATTCGGGACTGGATCCCAGGATCTGCTCTGGGATGAACCTGGTGGCTGGGCAAGGCAAAGTGACATCACAGCCCATAACTCTGACTGTGTTTCTCAAGCTTTTTTTGCTTCTCCTCTGAGTGCCCAGGAAATTCTTTTTTAAGAGGCCAGGACAATGCCAAGGCTTGAAGGGAGTACCTGAAGAACCTGGTCAACCCATGAAAAATTGGGGACCTGTTTCTTCAGAAGAAACATCTACCTGAAATCTTGTGAAAACAACGCCATTCCCCCGTGGACAGCAATGATCTGGCTTGAGATGCCTTTGAGGCTGGGCCTGATTATTCTGTTACACTAAAATGATACTCATGAAGTTTGGGAGGGTGGCCATGCCTGAAATGCCAGGTCTGAGAAGAGGACTGTCTTCTGACTCCTGCAAAGCCAATCTCTTTGCTCAAGCTTTCCCAACGAGGGTGTGTAGAGCAGTAAAGGTCCTCTTGAAAGGTCTTGACAGCTTGTCAAAGGAGACAGCTTAGGCTGTGTATGCTGAAGGCATCCATGGCACAGAGTACAAGCCTCTCTGGGGGTTTTGTCCTGCAAAACTGGTTTTCAGGAAAGACTCCTTGTTGGGCAATATTTTCTGTCCTCACCATGGGGGTTTGAACAGGCTTCAAAAAGAGCAACAAGTGCAAAAACTCATTGGTTGACTCATGGATCAGAGGCTTCAAGATGAGACCCCCTCACATACTTTGCAAAGAATACACAGGAGGTGAAAATCAGGCAAGAAAACTCGTCACTGAAACCTTGAAAACCCTTTCTCCACCCCAAGTAGCCTATCTCTGTCTCGTGGTAGCTCTCTTGCACAGTCAGAAAGTCTCTCCACTTCCCTGCTGTACATAAACACATGTCATATTCCCCATCAAAGGGTGATAAACACACTTTTAACTCTAAGTGTGTTTATCTGTTGGCTGACAAGCTCCGCTTAAGAGCTTAGTTTGCTGAGTCCTAAAGAGCCCTCCTCCCTCCTGATGCCAGGAGGGTGCTGGAGTGTGTCTGGTGCTCCACAGGGGCAGCCCTGTCACTCAGCCCACCCAGTGCTTCAGCTCTCTGCAGCTCCACAAGCTCTGGCTGGGCCTGCATTTGACAGAACAACCTTCCTGAGCCCGTGGGAGGGCAGGGCTGGCTGGGGCTGGCACTTGTCATTTGAAGAGGTGAAGGAGGAGGCACAAGTACGGTGGTCTCTTGCTGTGCCCGCAGGTGCTGAAGCTCCCAGGACACTTTGAGAAGTGGTTGCCCACAAACTGTGTGCCCACATGGTTGGAGAGGGGGAAGGTGTCGTCCTTCAGCTCAGTCCTGGTCAGGGAAAATTTGGACATCCTCTGCCACTTCCTCTACGAGGGCAAATCAATGCAAACAAGGACCTTCCAGGCAGGGGGCAAATGACCTTGCCCTTTGCTCCATCTGCTCAACCTCCTTTTGCTCGATGCATTTCCCATTTGATTTCAACACAACCTGAGGGACGGCTGCTTCTTCAAACCCCACTGCCTCTGCCCAGTCTGCTTTGCCTCTGTGGAAAACATCCCCTGAGTAGGGAAATATCCGTTCTCCTCCCACCTTAGGCTGCAGCTGGAAATGCAGCAGAAGAGAAACGAGCTCTGGTTGCAAAAGGGAGGGTGTAGAGCACCATCTAGTGAAGACTAGTGAGGGGACTATCAGCCAGCCTGGGGGACACCAGGCCGGGACCAGCTGTGTCCTGGAATCATAGACTCACCGAGTTGTTTAGGTTGGAAAAGACCTCTGAGATCATCGAGTCCAACCATTAACACAGCACTGCCAAGCCCACCACCAAACCTTATCCCTAAGTGCCACATCAATGCATTTTTGGAACACTTCCAGGGATGGTGATTCTACCAGATCCCTGGGCAGCTTGTTCCAATGCCTGACCACCCTTTCAGGGAAGAATATTAAGTTTTTAAGACATGACTTCACCTTCAAGACGCATTCTGGCTTTGACTGTAGGCACTTGCACCTGTATGTAGGCACTGAGGACGATCCTGCTTGTCTTCTCCCAGTGCTTGCAAAGAGAATATTTGTCTCAGCAGCAGGAAGAAGGTGGAAACCAGAAGGGAGTGCATCTTCTTGTAGTTCTTCTTTTAACAGCTTTCTCCTGTCCCTTCTGGAGGGAACAGGATAGCAGGGACTTTCATGCAGGCAGGAAACAAGTCTTGCTCAGGTCTGAGCACAGCAGAGCTGGGCAGTGCTGCCACAGCTGAGCAAAGGCTTTGTCAAAGGGCCTGGGGAGAACTTCAGGTTCCCTACAGCTTCATGTGTTTGGACCTCAAATTGTTTTGTTCTAGGAAACCTTAAAAGCACCCAAACCTTCTCTTCTGGTGCTCTATTTTGTTGTGTGACCTCTCTCTCTCTCTGTGACTTTAGTCTGAGCATCTGGAGAGCCAAGTCCCCCTCACAAGGGCTATGAGATGCTGCACACCTGCCTACCTGCCCCTGCAGCTGCTCTAATTAAAACCTCAAGGATGAGTTAATGTCTTTCTTTTTTTATGGACGTGTTTGAAGTGCCTTGTTGCTTTGGGCAGTCTGGGCTGTAATTAAGTTATTCGCAGCGAAACTTAAGCTTTATAATCACCCTTTATGACAAAATATCTCAGAGGGCTGTCAAGCAGGTTTATTAGAAAGTGAAAATGGCTTTTGATGCCAGAGCAGTCGCAGATGTCCAAGGACAAGTCCGTAACAGTAAATCCCTGACAGCACCCCCGGCCAGGAGCAGCCTGTCTGGTGATGAGCTGCCCCATGGGTTGCTGGCTGGGTCTTCTTCCAAGACAGCTCCCTCTCGGCAGCACTGCTCTGATGAGGAGTTTATCCTGGTGTCTGCAACTGGGATCTTCACAGTGGGACATGTCTCCTGGTGGCAGCCCCTGCTCTGAGTTCTGTTGCCCACAGGCAAGGGCCAGCTGCCTTTCTGCAACTCCTGGCTATAGTCCTTGGCCCTGAATCATTCCAAGCCCTCAACAGGATCTCCAAGGATAGATTCAGCTCGGCCTGCACCAACAGTGTAAAGTCACTTCCAATGCCCCTCTCTTCCCCAAATCCTGCTTGGCTTAAATCATCAATGTACACAACCTGCTTGCAAACACCCTGGCTGCCCCTGCCACCGTCCTTGGCAGAGCTGAAGATGCTCATGCTGGCTCAGGGCAATTTGGGGATCCTCTTGAGGCTCCCCCATGCACATCAGGACTCCAGAGGAAGGAAGGGCTGTGCCCTGGAGTCCCATTCGTCCCCTTCCCACGGCCGTGCTGTGGCCATTTGCGGGCTGTGCAAAACCCTCTAGAGGGAGCCCGAATCCCAGACATCCCCAGGCAAGGTCCCACCAGGTCACAAAGATGCCGTCCGTGTTCGTGTTCAGATGGAGGTTTGGGGGGGGCGGTTTTGTTCATTGGGGTTTTTTTAAGGCTCCACAGTTTCAGTGATGTCATCGGCCACAGCTACGGGCTCGCTTGCCTTCTCTGAGGATGTCTGCTTGTGCCTGTGTCCCCAAGTGCCTCCTCGCCCACCTCCAGCATCTCCCCGCCTGAGACGTCACTGAAGGTGGAGTGAAATCCCCCGTGGGGAAACCTCCTCCCATGGTGCCTCCAAGGGCACTGCACTCACAGAGGGCTGGCACCTCACTGCCCTGGCCCCAAAAGCCAGCGGTGGTGGGGAGCATTTTGGGGCTGCAGCCATCCTTGTTGGCATTTACAGCCCTTCACACAGCAGTGTCCTGGGCCATGGCTGGCTGCTGGGGAGTCCCCAGGCGCTCCTGTGCAAGGAGCACGACTTTGTTTCCTTACAGAAAGGGGCCCTGCGGGTCTCGGTGAGATGGCTCCATTCCCAGCCCGTGCTGACAGCCAGCCCAGGGCGAGCTGCTGGGAAATGGCAAGGACTGCCCTTGTGTCCCTGCCTGGCAGGCTGAGCGTGGTGCATGAAAAAGGGCACTCTGAACACTGTGCTTCCAACCAGAGCCTGCCCTCAACCTGCTCACTCAGTCCAGCTATGGGTCATCGTGGACCCCTTTAGGGTGCAGGAGGGGCAGGTGCCACCCAGGTGTTCAGCCAAGAGCATTGGTGAGTAGTTTCTAGCAGAAGTCTCTAAGTATCCCCCTGTTTAGCATGGTTGAGACAGAGCTCACAAAGGCTTCTTTAGTTGTCCCTGTTGCTTCTTTCCTGGGTTTCACCTTTTACCAGGTGGGTACAAACAGGTGGTCCTGCAGGAGGTGCTGGATCAGGTGGTATTTCAAGTGAAACAGCCAGGGCAGGACCTGTGTGTGTGCATGTGTATAATAAAGGCACAGGCACGGGCAACTCCTTCCATCATTCTCAGTGTGTGTCCCGTAGTCTGATCGCACACGGAACAGCAAAAGTCACTCCAGCTCCAGAGGCAACTGTGCCCCTCCTGCTGCAGGCCCTCCCAAGGTAGTATCTCATCTCTTCTGCCACCCCTTTGTCCTCCTTCTGCCGCTCTGGACCTCAGGATCATCCCTGCACAGCAGATACCCTGGCATCCCTAGGCCATGTATCCAAGCAGCTGCTAGATGAATTGGGAAGAGCAATGGATGCTGACTAGTGCCACCAGAGTAGCTGTCCTTGCCAGATGGGCTCTGCCCCTGGTAGCTTCCAGCAAGGCTTGCAATGGCTCTCTTCCCCATCCTCATGCCTTCCTCCTCCTCCTCCTCCTCCTCCTCAGCTACTGACAACATCAAAGCCCTGAAGTCTCCACTCCTCCTTTCTCAGGAGATCTGGTTTAGCCATTGGTGAAGGATTTATGCTGTGATAGGAGGCTCAATGCTGCCCATAGGAATAAGTCCCAGGGATATTAACCATATTGGGATCAAGGCCTTGCTGGTTTGCCTTCCCCAGCCTGGCTGGATCTTCCTTCTTTTCCTGCCTGTTCATTTATTCATTTACAAGTCCTGTGAAGTCCCAAAGTGACATCTGATTTCCATCCAGTTGGACAGTAAACTTACATTTTTCTCACGGTCCCTGTGCTCTTGTGCTCTGGGTCTCTGCCAGGCACTTCACATCTTTAACTTGCCTTTTTTTTTTTCTTTCAGACCACGTAGCTCGGGTCCTCCCTCCCTCTTTCCTCCCAGCCTTTAAAGGAAGCAAAATAAAAACGGTTTATGAGGAGAGCCAGGCTCCTTCCAGGACTCCCCAGGGATGAATCCACTTCCCTCCCTCCATGCCAAGTGGCCCAGAGATGCTTTCCTGCAGTCCCAGCAACAGCAGCTGCTCGACTTCCTACTCCAAAAGTGAGAAAAGGAGCAGCCAGTGCTGATAAAAGGGGCTGCTCTCCGTCCCATTTGCCCAGGGCTCTGCTGTCGCTCGGTCACAAGTCACTGTCCCCAGTCACTTGTCAGTGCCAGATAAGGGTATCTGTTACTTCTGTTTCCCAAAATTCTGGGTAACTTTTCTTATTTTGGGGGGCCAACTGGATGTCCCTCTCCCCAGAGGCAGTGGTGTTCTGCTGCTCACCCCCTTCCAGCCATCACGGGAATGCAGAGGGAATGCAACGAGTACCCTCAAACTTACTTCATTTCCCATCCGCCATGGCCTTTTTGCTTTCTGCTCTGTTGGCAGGAGGATGGGAAGGAGAGAGGAGCACATCCTGGTTTACCCCTCCCCAGACCTCTTTCTTCCCAGGACATCTTCCCTTGAACACTCAGCTGGGGACACAGGGATGACACAGAGATGCTGACCCAAGTACCAAACGCCAGCATGGTAGAAACTAATGCTGGTAGCAAAGCCTTGCAGCTGGCTGAAGGCATCAGGGACCAAGGCAGTCTCCCCAAAATATCCCAAAACCAATCAGCCACAAGAGCACTCAGCACTCCCACTGTCTGCTGGCACTCAAAAGCACCACAGCTACTTTGGGGCTGGGGCTTTGCCAATGATCTGCACCGAATTGGAGTGTCATGGTGGCTTTCTTCTGCTTGGATACAACCTTGAAGCAGAGTCAATCTGAAGCCAAGCTGAAAATATTTTTCTGGATCAGATGTTTTCTGGGTACTGGGGCTGTAGACCCCCTTCTCACACACAGGCAAGTGTGTGGACATTTGCTCTTGAGCAAAGACTTATTTTGATCCCAGTGAACTTTGCTCCTTCTTGATTTCCTCTGCAGGAAGCAAAGTCCCTCGGGTCAAAAGGTCTCCCTGTTTTACGCAGAGGAAGCCTTGTAGCACAGATATACAGCCTTGCCATCCAGACTCAAGTGTTTTTTCTAGGAAAAATGATTGATATTTAAATTGCATCAAGTTTTCAATTAGAAGTAGGAGTTTTGCGTAAGCAGCTAAGCCTGCCCTCAAGTTTTTATGCAGGGTATGGCAAATCTCACCAATCAGTGATGTCTGAGGGCAAAGGCTGCTGACCCCCGCAGGCTGGGCAATTTCTGCACCCTCACATGAGGATGCCTATTAGAAGCCAGGTAGCGTAGAAATGTCTGTCATGTTATAAAACAGGAAAAGATGCACTTGATTTTTCTTTTAGACTGGATTAATTGGCTTCTGTCTCCCAGAGGGTGACTGGAATCTGCTGAGACAGCAATAAATGCTTTTTGATATTAGAATGCATCATTTTCTCATTTTCCTGATTGACAAAACTCTTACATGTACTGGATAAATGACCTTACCACTTCACCTTACCCCAAGCTGTCCCGCCATGCCTGGGACAGGTTTGTTGGGGGCCACCATGGCACCCTTGCCCCAGCCTCTGTCTTCCTCCCACACTGAACAGGTTATCCTCAACATTTTCCTCCATTTTAGAAAAAAATAGCAAAGGCAGCAGGTTTCATCCCTTTCCTAGGTCTCACCCACCAGCACATCCTGTGGCAGATGAGACTCCAGTGCATGCCTTCCAGGAGAGGTTAGATTTGCACATGATGGTCAAAGAAGAGTTTAGGGCTCTTAAACCTGACTCATTTCTTTTCCTTCCTCCTCGTGAATCAGTTTCACTTCTTTTTGCTGTGGTTCTTGGAATTGCTGTGGTTCATGGGATTGCTGTGGGCTGAGCTTTGTGCAGACAGCACTTTCACTGGGACTGGGGGGACCTTGGAGCCTCCCTGGGTAGCTGCCTCCTGCACAGCACTTAGGCCACACCAGTGCTGTTGTTTGGTGTCATCTAATTTTAACACACCACCAAGAGCCTCTTTTGGCTGTGTCCTGTGGAGAATGAAGGCAAAGGCAGCCTGGTTATGCCAGAGGAGTGTTGCTTCCCACACAGGCAGGACGGTGCAAGGCCCTGGTGCAGCCTTGAGGTGCCAGAGCACCATGGCTTAACAATGTCTCTGCCTAATTACTGGGATGCTTTAGGGAGAGAAGCCTGTCCCTTTACGTCTTTTGCCTATTATCCTCCTTCTATGAACATCTATGGAGTCTAGACAGGGCTGGGGCCCACACAGAGAGCTTCCCCTCGTTTTCAGCAGTCTGGATGAAAGTCGTGAGTGCTCCATGACTCACCCTGCTCCCTTGTATAAGGAGGAAAATTTCCTTTATTGCTTCCTTCTGTGATATCTTCATTTAAAATGGGTCCTGCTGGAATGCACCAAATCCCTGTTTCAGGGATTTGTTGTGTGGAGCATCATCCAAACTCCCTTTTTCCATTTTTTTTCCCTGCTGCTGCATCTGCACCACATTTCTGCTCCATAGGGGCTCCTGGAGGCAATGCCCTGGTTCCACTGTGGCTGGAGTTTGGTTTGCATCTGAAATGGAAATCAGCAGTAGTAACAATGAAGAAGAAGATGAAGAAAATGGAGAAAAACAACAACAATGAGAAAGAGAACACAAGAGAAGAACCTGGAGTGAGACAGTGGAGGAACACAGCTCGCTGGGTTGAAGATGCCTTTTAGCCCCTCTCTTTTAATCCTCCATCATTTTTATTATTGATCTTGGAAAGAAAACAGAGTAGAAATGTGAGTCTGAATTTTAGATGCTTTACAGCAGTGAGCTGCTCAGTGTACCTAAAAGCCTGGTTTCCAATAGCTCTCTCATGTGGATTCTCTGATGTCTGATATGGGATGGGGTAACCTACAGCTTTCCCCCCAGCACAGCCATCAGTAGGGTTATTTTTTAATTTTATAATCACTCATCACTATCTGTGAAAACCTATGGAGCCTTAATAACAATCTTGGAGGGTTCTACACTCTGCAGTGACTTGTTGAAATTAAGCCCTACTTAATGGAGACAGCAGGACCATGCCAGACAGTATACACCAGTGAATAAATCTTATAAGTGGCACAATCTCTCCTAAGTAAAGTGCATTAAAAGAGTCCAGAAATTTGGGATTTTTGGGGTAGAAGCGGTTTCAGCCACGCACTAAGTCCTGATGTTCACTACAACTTTAAATCAGTTCTTTAAAAATAGGTCCTGTGATGATGAAACACACTGTCAGGAAATGTCACTCCCCATGTGACATGGCAGATGGAGATTTATGTGGTAACACCTAATGATTCTAATGAGTTCTGCCTGAAAGGAGACTGGGTGCTAAAAATCAAGCTGTACAAGGTTACGGCCAGTGCTGGGCTGCCACTGGCAGAGCCTTGCAAAAGGAGGAAATTCTGTGGCGAGCACTTGGCAACAGCATGGAGGCATTGCAGCAGTAAAACCTCAAAGCACATCTCCAAAACGCAGTGTGGGATTATGCATGAAAGACTTCAGGCTGTCCTGGGCAGGGTGAGACCGTGGCATCCTGAGGGTTGGCGTGAGGACACATATGGCTCCCAGTCCTCGAGAAATGTTGCAAAGAAAGGATTAAGACTTATTTTGGTTGCAGACAAACCACTAGCAGCTGAAAATAAACAGGCAAGACATCAGCTCCCACTGAGCTTTGAATAAAATAATAAAATACAGGATTTGAAAAGAATAGTTGTTTGTTTCAAGCACAGCTTCAAGGAAGGTAGAAAAACCTTTGATCTTCTGAGCCCCTCTTCAGTACAGCTTTCAGTTTTAGATGTGTGTCTTGTTGGATGTAGATCTCACTATAGAAATTTTCTTATATGCTAGATGCAAAAAAAGCACTTGCTGGTCATGGCTTTGGTGCAAGACACCTGGGAGCCAGAGAGCTTGGGAGGTGATGGAGGCAGTGGTCCAGCAGCACCCAGGAGGTTTTTCTTCAAAGGATGTTGCTTCACCCCCACCTACCTGCTCTGCCATTCCTCATGCCTTGGCAAGCTGGAGCCTCCAATGAATGTGAGCCGTGACAACCCCAAGGACTCATTTTCAGAGGAGGGACAACAGGGATGGAATTATTTTCAAAAGAAACTTTTGGCTCAATGCAATGCCACTGAGCAATGGAAATGATTTTGAGCTCAGTTTTCTCTCACTTCTTCTGAGTCTCTGATTTCAAAGCCTTTGTTTTTCCCTTTAAACATACATAGATTGCTTTAAAGGCAGAGCAGTGTTTCCCTGCTTGTCTAATTAAAGCCCCAGAATCTGTGTTGGTGCAATGGGCTTGTCTGGTCCTCAGTGAGCACAGAGATAGCTCTGCTGCAGCACTTTGATCGTGCCTGGACAGGACTGCACTGCTCCCACCGCCCTGGCACGTGTCCAGGCCAGGAGAGAAGGCACCCAGGGAGTGAGAGAACCTCTGGCACATGACAGGGTTCCCCCTTGGTTAAAGGGTGTAGCGGGTGCAAGTCCTGCTCTGTTGGCTGGTGATGACCAGCCTTGGGTGCACAAAAGGGATCAGGGGGGAGGCTCTGCTTTGGTGGATGGAGGCGCGGATGATCCCAGCTGGAATACCACCAGCCCAAGGCTGCACCATCCCTACTCCCCTTCCCTTCGGACCAAGCCATCTGTGCATTATTCACGTCTGCTATTTCTACTCTCAAACACACCTCCTATCTCCAGTTGTGATTTCTGGGGGCTGACATCCTTGAGAAAAGGTTTTTGGGGTGTGTAGCAATGTCATCTGTACCTATATAATGAGAGCACTCAGTTTTTCACCCTGCAGGGTAGGAGGCTTAAACAGATCCGTGTTTGCTGAAGGGATAATTCCTCTGACCACGAAGAAGGTGAGCTGTGCACGCCCAAGGGGACACGGGATCCATGGGACCTCAGGCACAGCTCATAACCATATGTAGGAGAAGGTGATGTGGATGTAATGGGGACAAGGAGGAGGGAGGACAGCAGTTACAGGTTTTAGGGACCTGGGCAGTGGATGATGCAGATGGAGTGAGCACAGTCCTGTGTTTGGGTTGGTGTCATAAACACCATCCTTCAGACAGCAGGATTAAACCATGGCACCAGGGCTCCTTGGGCGGGGAGTTTTACTGGGGAACAGAGGAACATGTAGAGGAAGGAGGAGAGTAAAAAAACTCTTGCATGAAAGATGAATGGGGGTAAATCAAATGTGACCTAAAGAAGTCACCAGAAACATTGTCTGAGGGAGGTTTGTGGGTGGAGGGAAGAGGCAGAAAACCCAGCACTGCTTAAGGCAGTGCTCCAGAGGAGCTGGCAGCATTGGGGGAAGCAAGACTTTAGCTTAGCCCTCTAGAAAATTACATTGCACCAAGACTTGCCCTGACTGGCTGTGCTGAGGCTGCTGGTATCCAGACAGCTGCCTGAACAAGGCAGATCCATGGTCACCTCTCTTTCCTGACGCTCCTCATACCTGCAGCATTGCCCCAGTTTCCAGCCCCCTGTGGTTAATTCATTCATCAGCCCTAAGGCTTCTGCCCTGCTTCACCCCACCTCAGCAGCAACAAGCAGAGCACAGTTCCTCATCACCTCCTCCAGCTTTTCCTGCTCCAACCCAATCTGGTTTGCATTGATGCAAGAAAAGGGTTGCACAAAGTTGTTCAGAAACAGGCCCCTCCGGTTATTTCCAGCTACTCCAAAACTGTTTGAAACCCTACACCAAGACCTCCCAGTGCTGCTTTTTCCCTGTGCTCCTATTATTTAGTCCTCGCCTCCACCTCGGTGGCAGTGGTTTCTCCAGCACCCAGCCATGCACCCAGAGCTGCTGGGAGGAGGTAGCAGCCCCCGCAGCCCCCAGTTCCCACCCAGCACCTCCTCAGCCAGGCTGCAGCATGAAAAGTCAAGCCCTGTAGCAACAGTGACAGCAGGGCAGCACCAGCAGCAGCTGTATGTTCAAGAAAAATCAACAAATTCTCTGCTGAAATGGAGAACTTGCTCCCCCTGCTTGA
>WBMZ01003971.1:0-23711 GCA_013400975.1 Atrichornis clamosus
GTCCAGTTCTGGTTTGGGAAACTCACACGACATGAGAAAAAGCCACGAGGACTCTGCAGGTGAGACCTCCCCTATGTGGGGCTGCACCTATTCAACACAGAGGCTCCAGGAGCCAGACCTTTTCCATAGTTTTCCAGACCATGTTCAAGGTTTGATGGTTTTTTACAGCATCGAAAGGAACCCCAAGATCAAGTCCTGGTACTGGTGAGGTCTTCTGATACAGCCAAAGCCGACTGACTCCACCAACACCACCACGTCTTGGCTCAGATGATGGGAGAGACCTGCCTCCCAGTTTGATCCGGCCAGACTGGAGGGTCTTCTGACTCTGATCCATGCAGAGGATGAGGCATCAGGGCAGGATTATGTAAACTAAGGCTCAAGGCCAGAATAAAGGAGCCTGGAGGCAGGGCTGTCGTCAGGGCGTGGCTCAGCTGTGCCTCCACTGCACCGGCCCCTTCCCTCCCTCCACGGGCCACTTTCACTCAGTGTGGCCGGGAGACTCTTGCACGGGGTGTTTGAAACTCGCAGAGCTGCCAAAACCGTCAAATTAGAGCCCAGTGAGAGCTCCTCATAAATCCACCCCAGTGAACCGCAGCCCTGCTCGGCTGCCTTTCTGGGTGAACCCAAAAATCGTGAAAGCAAAGACCTCCCGGCAAATTACACCCAAAAGGTTTCCTGTCTCTGCACGAATCTTTGTTTGCTTTGGGTTTTAGTGGTAGATGGGAGCACAGACTACAACTTGTGGGAGATAGGTTATTGCTGCTAAAGCAAAGAGCCTTTTTCCTTCCCCCCCCCGAACAGATAAAGCACTAAAAACGCTGCTCTGGAACAGCTTGGTCCTGCAAACACAGATGGCAGCAAAAATTAGCATTATTTACCAGTGGCTCTAGTCACTTTTTAAAAGAAAAACAGATAAAGGAAGACATGCACCTGAATTAGGGCTCCTTACCCTTTCTTTTGTAACTAATATTTCAAAATGCAGCAGGGAAAGAGCATTTTGCAGAGCTTTAGGAAACCACACTTAAAAAAAATAATAATACATTTACCCAAGAAGGAGAAGGAAAACAAGCAGAACAATAAGAGTCACGGAAGTTTGCTCTGAGGAGACAGCTGGGAAGGTGAAAGGAGGAAGCAAGCAAAGAAAACACACAGCATAAAGATAGAAATTAATCCAAAACAGCAGGAGAAGAATTATTAAGCCATTTTACATTCTTACAGCAAAGGAGATGTGATCACACAGTGCTGTACGATGCCAAATGTAGCTGCATTTGTGCACAAGTCACACCCCTGCAGAGGGCTCAGCCCAGCCCTGCATCTCCTGAGGGCCTTGATCTGCCTGCCTCAGAATCACGGAGTGGTGGAGGTGAGAAAGGACATCTGGAGAGCATCTGGTCCCACTCCCTGCTCAGCAGGGGCACACAGAGCTGGCTGCCCACAACTGTATCCTGATAAAATCTGAATACTCCCAAGGATGGAGACTCCACAACCTCCCTGGACAACCTGTGCCCAGTGCTTGGTGACCCTCACAGTCAAAATGTGCTCCCCAGTGTTCAGAGGGACCCTCCTGTGTGTCACTGTGTGCCCACTGCCCTTGTCCTGTCTCTGGGCACCGCTGTGAGCCCAGCTCTGTCCCCTGTGCACTCTCCCTGCAGGTGTTGATGGACGTGGATCAGGCCCCCAGAGCCTTCTCTTCTCCAGGCTGAGCAGGCCCAGCTCTCCCAGCCCCTCCTCAGAGCAGAGACGCTCCAGTGCCTTCACTGGGCTCTCTCCAGTGTGTCCATGTCCCTCCTGCACTGGGCAGCCGGAACTGGACCCAGTGCTCCAGGAGTGGCCTCACCAGTGCGGAGCAGAGGGGCAGGATCCCCTCCTTGACCTGCTGGAAGTGTTTTGCCTCACACAGCCCAGGACACCACTGTCCTTTTTGTCACAGGGGCACAGTGCTGCCTCAGGGTCAGCTTGGTGTCCACCAGGACCCCCAGACTCTTTCCTGCCAAGCTCCTTCCCAGCTGGGTGACCCCAGCACAAACTGGTGCCCGGGGTTGTGTGAGGAATGGCAGGGGAACAGCACACGCAAGAAAGAAAAACACTTGTAGGCCACTGCAAAAATCTGCTGTCAGACAGGGAAGCTCATCACCAAAGAGCTTAGTTCAGATGAAGGACAAATAAAAAAAGGCACAGAGAGCATCATATGATAAATAGGCATCATTTTCTCCAGCAGTGAAGCCTGTCCTTGCTGCAAGAACTTGCCATTTCCTCCCAGCACAAATGGATTACTCATGGACAGAGAAGTCGGGAACAAAATTAACTCTTGGAGCCCAGCTTGTCCCAGGAGATCAGCTCAATCCCAGTCTGCTCCTTTTCTCCACAGCACACAGACCAGAAGCCTGGTGGCCTCTTTGATTGCTTCCATCACCACAATAATTACTTCAATTTTTAGCTTCTTGATTTTGCCAGAGACACTCTTAAAAGCCGAACAAAGAACAATTAAACGCAAGAATTAAGTGAAATAAGGTGCCAGCAGGGTTTGGTATCTGCCCCTCTTCCCTTAAGTGGGGTGGAAGATTAAGTGCTCAGCACATGGGCTCCTGAGAGAGCCTCCAAAGGGCGGCACCCTCAGAAGAGATCCTAAAAGCCTTTTTCTTAATAGAAACCATCTAGAACTTGCCAAAAAACATCTAAATCCTGCAGGACTGGTGGGATGGAGCCATATAAATCCAATTCCCACATATCAGGGAGAGCAGCCTGGTCAGCCCAAGGTCTGTTCTGTTCTTCCCCTGATGTTGCCATGGATTTCCTGAGCAGACAAATACGCAAGTCACTCCTCCAGAAAGCACACAGTGCACAGATCTATGGACTTACCAAGGAGGGAACTTCTGATCAGGGTCCTCTCTCTCAGGATTTTAATGTGTTTTACATCAGATATTCACTGGACCTGAGGAATCCACAAGCACTCCTGCTGCACATGATGGTGAGAAGAAGGACCAGGACACAATTCCTTCCCTTTGATGTTATCACATGCTCAGGTTTGAGTGGCAAGGAGGGATGCAGCACCTGTGCTTCACACAGCCAGACAGTGCTGCAGGTTTCTCACCAGGGATCAAAGCAATGGGAACACAACATCTACACCAGCAGCAGCTCAAGGAGCTCCCAGTGTCAGCTGCCCAACGAGCCCAGGATCCTGGGATCACAATTCTCATCTTAATTTTTTTTTGAAGAATATAGTCATCAAAAAATTGTCTCTTGCTCCAAGGCTAACAGCTGTATGACAGCCACATTCCAAGTTTTCTATTCATTCATGAATTTAAAAGCCTGGCTCAGCAGAGGCACCATTAAGTCCAGTTTCCTTATTTTTGAGAACACATGTAATTATCCCAAACTTCACAGACACAAGCCACTCCTAGAAAAGTGACTTGTCAAACAGTGAGATGACAGAGACAGCAACAAGAGCCCACTCACCCTGCCACCGGTCTCATGTCTCACAAAATAATTGCATTCCCACCCAGAACTAAAGGTTACAACTACAGAGAGAATGAGTCAAGGTGGAAAGACCTATTTAAAAAATGGGAAAAAATGGAAAAAAGGTTTTATGAAAACACACCAACATGTGTAAGACAGGAGAGAGACCATTTCTGCATTGCACCTGGTTTGCTCATGCTTTGTCTCAGCTGCCAACCACAAATTAAATACTTCGGTTAAAACTTTGCTCATCTGGTACCTTTAATACTTACTTAGTCACTAGAAACTGAACATCTGTTTTGCTTTGAGGCTTTCGGCAGTGACTCAATGTTATCTGCAGTGTTGGACTGCTGGAGATGAGTATTCCTGAGTTTTTCCCTCCACCCCACTCCTAGCAACAGGGCTTCTTGCTTTCCGGAGGAATCAGCTGACAAAACCGTGTTATAAAACCATTACAGCTTGACACGAGCTGAGGAGGAAGCACAGGACACAGAGGTATTTTATCCTCAGCTGGAAACAACCCGGCTGAGATCTCCAGGCGTGTACCTGTGTCCCACAGCTCCCTGGGATCGATACACCTTTGGCCTCCGGGCTCTGGAGAAGCAGCAACCTCCTGCTGTGTTTACAGCAAGCTCGATAAACACGCCACAATTAAAATGCCTCCAGCAACCTCTCAGCGTGTGCATCCCCCCCTCCCCAACCCCCCAGCCTGCAGCAATCCCAAAGCTTTATCTGGGATTTAACCTCCGCTGGCTCCGGGCATGGCGGAGAGCTCAGCATCACATCTTCATCAGCAGGGAAGTTCCCGAGGTGCAGGCGTAGCTTCGGGAAGAGGATGCAGCAGCAGGAAATATCCCAGCACCGAGGGACCCAATTAAGTTGCTGATAGAAGACACCAACATCCTATTAACCAGGGTAGACGCTGTTCCTGCACAAAGGCACGCCACGCCTGGGAAAAGGACTTCAGGGATAACATATGCTGAGTGTGTGTACCAGGGAAGAGCCTGGACACGGTAATCATCTTGTCCTGCTGTAAGGGAAGGGATCTGGGCAGTATCCAAGCCAGCCCATCATTAAAAGCCATTTCCCCACCCTGTGCACAGGGATGATCCTGCTGTTCCTTCAGTGAGTGGGGTATTTTCCCTGGAAGAGCATCTGACAAAGCAGATCCATAGATCTTCCCTGGACCCTGCCAAATGGTGGCTATAAAACAGACCCACGTGTCAGAGAGGAGGATACCCAGGTTGGCTTTATGGGGTTTCACAGAATCACAGAATAACCCGAGCTCAAAGGAACCCACAAGGATCATCGAGTTCAACTCCTGTTTCACCGCCTCCCACATCAGACATGGGCACACCACACTCACAGAATCACAGAATTATTCAGGTTGGAAAAGACCTTTGAGATCATCGAGGCCAACCTGTGCCCGATGCCCACCTTGTCACCAGCCCAGCGCACTGAGTGCCGTGTCCAGTCCTTCCTTGGACTCCTCCAGGGATGGGGACTCCATCACCTCCCTGGGCTGTACAGTCCAATGTTTAATCAGCCTTTTTGTGAAGAATTTCCTCCTAATGCCCAAACTGAACCTCCCCTGGCACAGCTTCAGACTGTAAGGGGTTCACTCAAGGAGTTTTACGACCCACTTCAGCCTTACGTACAGATAAGGGCACTGCCACTAAGGATGCAGATAATAACCCGCTGGGAGATAGAGGTTCAACGGGAAATCTGGGAAAACCCCTACTCCTGACCCCCACCCAAGCACTTTAAAAGGTTTTACTCTCCTTCAGTAGAATTTTAAAACCAAGTGTGCGCAGGGACAGCCTGAGACTGTCCCAGTGTGCACAACAAACCTCATCTAAGATCTGCTTAATTCAATACCTCCAACAGCAACCAGCAGCAGGTCTAGGAAGCAAGATCAGACCCACACCAGCATGTACCATTTTCTCCCCAGAACACTTCCCAGTCTTCAGCACAGACTGTTTTTGACCAGGATCTTGATATTTTGCTTCCATGAGTTTATCCAGTCACCTTTTGAACCCATGTCAGTCTTCAAGCATCCTACAGCAAGTAACAGCACAGGCTGGCCAGAGAAGCTGTGGCTGCCCCATCCCTGGAAGTGTCCAAGGCCAGGTTGGACAGGGCTTGGAGCAACCTGGGATAGTGAAAGGTGTCCCTGCCCATGGCAGGGGGCTGGAACAAGTTGACCTTTAAGGTCCCTTCCAACTCAAACCATCCTGTGATTCTATGATGAACACGTGGAAGTTCTTACAAACACTGACAGAATGCTGGGGGAGGATGTGCTACCAGGACAGCACCATCAACCCCCAAAATGATCATCCCCAGAGCTCACAAGGCTCCTCTGAGTTCTCTCCCCAAAGTTTTTATGGCACTAGTACAGACCACAATGAACAAGTGTTGCCATGCAAGTCTCAAGGATTCACACTGGGCTCCTCATCAGAGCCTCGGCGGGCACCGAAGCAGCAGAACTGGTTTGGAAAGGAGAAAAGGAAAGAGAACACAGATGACTCTGATAACATGTCTAATTAATAAAGCATAAACGAGACGAGCTGGTTTAGGCTGTGCATCCCATCTGCTCTGACTTTGGTTGGGATGGTTCCCATCCCCAAAAGCTCCACTTTCCATGCAGAGATTCCTGTGTGCTGACAAGCCAAAGATGTGCCTTCAGCACGCGGGCACACACGCTCTGCTATGGCATTCCTGCACATCCCTGCCTTCCTTTCTTTAGGAATAAGGGATGAACAACAAAAAATGTAAGTGCCCAGTAGGCAAAGCATGGTCTGAGACACCAAGGCCATATCCCAGGGAACAAACCCAGGAGTTTGGTATGAGTTTGCCGTAACTTCACAGTCATCAGTCCTCGGTGACCTTTAGATAGGTACTAATTACCTTTAAAGCTTTACCCCAAAACAGTTAATATTTTTTTATACACATATTTTTTATTTTAAGCAACTTAGCAATCAAGTTGTGTGAATTTCTATAATGTAAATGCTGATTTATAAAGATTTATTTGTGCAGCTGACAGCTCCCTAAGGCCAGCAGTTAGAGTCATGATTGTAGAAGTTGAGGTTCAGACAGGGTCTTGATCTCTGCATCTTTCTGGTCCTCCTTTTGAAAAAATAAGCAGAGAAGACACAGAATAGTCCCAATAATGGGAAACATCCAGACACTCTCACAAATGTTCGCCCTGGCCCTAAAAGCTTCAACAAAAGGAAGAAGAGAGTAACAAAAGGGTGCAACAGGAAACTGGTGGTCAAGTGGTGCCAATAGTCCTGGTGCTTTTTGAGGACAGGCTGACTCATCCTCCCTGGTTAAAAACCCAAACACCAACACCAGCCAGTCTGTGGGAGGTGGGAGTTCATGGTTTTTTCAGGTGTCATTGTTACAGGTGGATTTAATCAAAATGGAAATCCTTCAAGGAGGGTAAATCCTTCAGAGGCAAAGAGAAAGCCACACTCAGTTCCGGACAAGCTTCTCCTGTGTCACTTCATTCATGGCCACATCAACTGCTGGCAGGTGCTCCCAAAAAACCAGGAAGAGTCAGGCCTTGAAAAGATAATCTACTATATTCTTTTTAAAAAATGGGACTGAATGAGCGACATTCTATTGGGAAAGTCCACACCACACCTGTGATGACATAGAAGAAAGAAATCAGCCCGGAGTTCAAGCCAGCCAAATGGGGAACGCCAAGGCTTTATTAGAGGAAAACCTTGAGTAACTCGGATGCAAACAACCTCATCACCACCTGGGATGCTAAGATCCTTTCACTGTCTTCGTACTAAAGAGCTGTGAAAAGCGTAGAGGTCTGATCTGCACTTGAGGAAGGACCAGGGAGGATGTGGCATGGCAGAAGCATCCCTTGCCCAAGCCACCGGGCTCCAGCTGTGACTTCCTGCAGCGCTGCTACATCCGAGCCCTGCAGCTCACTCCAGCCCAGTTCCCGTGTCCACGCCCCTCAAAATCCAACAGCAGTAAACAGTGGGGAGCTGCTGCTTGTAAATCACAGTTGCCACAGCGAGGATTGTCACACGTTGCAATGTCAAAGGAACAACAAGGCAGCGATGGCGAAATCCAACGGCACAGATTTGTTCTCCAGAGTCGGAGCTAAATGCAGACAGTGACTGTGGGTGGCTGGAACTTCATCCCAAGAAGGTCAACCAACACAGGAAGCCTTAGCTGCACTGGAATAGTCAAGATTTCAGGCAAACTACTTAAAAGCAAGCAGTTCTCCTCAGGAAATGCACAGTAAGTTGCTGGCAGCATCCTGGAAGCCTTTCCTCTGACAAAGAACTGGTTACTGAGGAATGGAGCTAACTCAGGTACGGGCACAGAATAAAAGGCAGAAGTTGAACTGGAACTTGCTGACTAAGCTGAGCTGGGCCAGGGGGGCAGAGGAGATCCGGGCAGCAGCCAGTGCTCTGGAATAGGCATGGAAACAAGTTTCCATGGGAGCATGTTGCTTTAAAGTCAGATGTATGAGATCATCTCGTCCCCTTAAGTATGTTGTTTCCTAATGTTTTGCCCAGACCAATCGCAAATGTCAAAAGCAATGGCTGAGTCTGTTGGTTTGGGGGGTATTTTTGGACTACCTTGAGTCCCTGTAGAGCCAGTCAAGGATGAGAATTGTAGACTCTGTTCTGTCTTTCACATTACAAATGCAATTATCTCTGCAGCCTGATTACAGCATCTCCTGTCAGAGTGATTCTGCAAGAGGCTGAAAGAACAGCTTGCCTTTCAAAGGGAATTAGGGACCTTCCTGCAAGTCCTCCCGTGCCCTGTGGTCACGTGCGGATGAAATTTAAGGAAAGCACGTGCAGTCCCAAGGGAAGAGCATCCCTTGGAGAAAGCTGTTCATACAGGCCTTCAAAAAAGGATGTGATGAAATGCCCTTGCAAAGTACAAAATTTCCTGGGCAAAAATCCGATTCCTCTTGCTTTTCCATCCTCTCACATAGATAATGAAGAAAAAACTTCACTGTAAGATGATTTTTACATGCAAGTGACAGTTTGGGGATGGACAGGCTTGTCCTACCTGGATGCAAGAGACGTGGGATTGAGAAGAGCAACAGATAAGGTTGGTTTGACTCCTCTTCCCAGACACTAAGGCAGTGAGCATCTTGGATTTAGCTCTTGGATAACTGCAAGTGGAAATTAGCACTACAAGCTGGAACCATCTGGAGACAGAGTGTTAAACAAGACAGTATTGGCGGGTCACATCTGGTTCCCACATTTTCTTTGCAGCCTACCCAGAGGCGAGAGACGGGCACGTGGGGCACCGAACACAGCTGGGAGTTCTGCGCTGGGTTCTTCGAACTGGATGATCACACAGGCTACTGCCACCGGGTGAGAGCTCCCTTTTCCTCCACCTCCCACTCCAGGCACTCCCAGAGCCACCCAGGCCAGGCTCTGTGTCAGGCACAGTGGGACAGCTCACTTGCCAACCTGCCAAAACGCTGGCCAGGACAGGGTGCTGTGCCGGAGCACAGCTTCACACCAAGGTAAGCAAGCTGGGCTGCCTTACTCACCATCAGACGTGGTCCAACACGTGCAGGAAGGAGGGAACAGAAAAATAAACTCTCCAAAACAACACCACCTCCATCTTACATCAGCTCACCCCTGCCACAAAACAACTCGTCAGCTCTTCACACCTTTGTTTCCTCTCGGCACTGGGGCAAGAGTGCTCCCTGCTCAGCCAGGGACTGGTGGAGCAGCCAATGCTGCTGTGCAGAGAACATCCAATTTTGACAAGACAGGGCTTGACCCTCCCATTATTAAGCAGGAAGTGGGAATATTAAGTGCAGATATTAATGGTGAAATAGGCACAGCCGGCACCAAGGTCAAAGGGAGGTTGAAGGACAGGACTGAAAGACAGTAGGTTTAGATTGGGTATTAGGGAGAAATTATTCCCTGTGAGGGTGGGGAGGCCCTGGCGCAGGCTGCCCAGAGAAGCTGTGGCTGCCCCATCCCTGAAAGTGTCCAAGGCCAGGCTGGACAGGGCTTGGAGCAACCTGGGATAGTGGAAGGTGTCTCTGCCATGGCAGGGGGTGGAACCAGATGGGCTTTAAGGTCCCTTCCAACGCAAACCATTCCATGATTCTGTGACTAAACCAATGAGTGCAGTTCACAGCACATGCCTTGAAAACAAAGATGACAAGGTTTAGCAGATTATTATTAATCATGAAGCCTCTGCAGTACGTTTTATTCTAGGAAAAAGTCAAAGTGTTGCTTCTTTGGCTGCCCATTACCTAAAATAATGAGCCCCACTTCCAAGGGAATAAATCCCTTTTGGAACAGGCAACTTGTGTGGGAAGTGGTCAGCATCATTAGGCACATCAGACCTATTCTCCAAATAGCAAGAATAGCAATAGAAGCAAGAAACTTCAGGCTTAGGGCATTTCAAAAGCTGGCATTTCTCAATAAGCATGGAAGCACCGACTCCTCCTTTTATTTCACATCCTTCCCCTCTTCCCTGGGGACAGCAGGTAGCCTGGTATGACACAATAGGAATACCCCAGTCCCTCCCTGGGCACCAAATCTCTGAGCTAGACTTAACCAGTAGGCATCTTTGTGCTCCAAGCTGCTGATAAACAACCCTGCCCAGAGGAAAGAAAAATCACAAGTGGAGGAATTAAGTGGGCAAGTGCCTGACGTAAGTGTGACTTTGTCTACGAAGACAATTTAAGGAACAGGTCTGTAAAAGCAGAGGATGTTTGTGGCTTTAAGGCCAGTCTGGACGGGGCTTGGAGCAACCTGGTCTAGTGGAAGATGTCCCTGCCCACGGCAGAGGGTTGGAATGAGATGGGCTTTAAGGTCCCTTCCAACCCAAAGCATTCCATGAACAGCAGGAACACCTGGGAGCTCTCCGGCACGAAGCTTCTGTTCAGCATCGCTGGGCTCTGACAAAATTCAGCACGAACAAGGAGGTTTTTCTCAAGTCATCATTTCTCGTTGCTTCCAAAATTCAGACCTGCACGAGCTCAGTGTCTCCATCGGGCACATCTGCAGTGCTGGAGCTCGGGACGCTGCAGTGCTGTGTGCCAGGGCACGGGGCAGAAGGCAGGGTTTGGCAGCTGGAGGCCAAGAGCGAAGGAGGAGACAATCCAAAAAGCAAGCCATGAATTTAGCTCCAGAATAGGATGGACCAAAATTGCACCCAAAAATAAATTCAAGTGGCTCTTATTAGCAAGAACAGATTTAACCACCACATACGTTTTCAGTCGCTCTCTCACAGGCCATCATTCCTAATGTTCCGGCTTCTCTCTGGAGGTAGATCCAAGGGCCTCTGTGACCCGGGCTCAGCTCAGAACAGGTATTTGGGGTCAGATCTAGGATGGAAGCAACTGAGAATGTCTGAAGGGAGAACGTAGTTCAAATGCTTTGAAAGCTTTGCAGTGTTTTATTCAATGTTTTGATTGCTTCAAAGTAAAATTAGGGCCTAGCATTCAAAAATACATGAAGTAAAACCATCAGCAATGAGAAAAATTGATTCTAACATAACATCCAACACCACAGTTTGGTGGGGTCATTTGGAAATGCACATCAAGTGACCACAGGCAAATTGGGGCAGTCAGAGATGCTTCAGAACTGGCTGAAGAACAGTGCAGAGCTACAACAGGGTCACTGCAAGAGCTTCCTACGAGGAGGACACAAAATACCTTCCTGTCTTTGACAAAAGCCACTGTTGCCTGAGAGCTGGCCCAAAGATGGAACTTGGTAGCCCAAGACCAAAGGTGGGTTTGTGCCACAGCACCTGTCAGAGGCTACTCTGCCTCCCAAGGCTTGATGCAGCTTTGGCTTTCCAAAAAAGCCACCAAAATTAATGAACCCAGTGGCTGAACTCTGAATCTCCCCAGAGCAGAGACTGCAGGACCTTAAGTAAGGACTTTAATAAGGACAGGGAGGGACATGGAGAACTGAGCTCTGGATGCCAGGTGCTCCCTCAGGAAGTGGTCAAAGCATCCCAAAGGAGCTGAGCTGCCATTTTTCACCTCCATAGCAAAACAATCCTCCTGCAAAGCCCTGTGCCAACAACCCAGTCCTGCCAGTGAAGACAAAGCTCAAGGAACGCTGGAAAAGATCAGCAAGAATCCCTGTAACAGGCAATATGGAAACAAAAATCTGGAATTGGCATTGCTGTTCCTACCCCTGAGCTCGGGATCTGATGGCCGGGCTGGGAGCCTGCCTGCAGTCCCATTTTGGGAGGGGGCACATGGAATGCACTGCCATGAGCATCCAGAGGGTTGGAAACAGCTGAAGTAACACAAAGTGCTGGATGGATGGGACCAGTCACAGCCATGATGAGTGTGACGGAGATGACCTTTCCATGTCGGACTGGAAACTGTGGAATAACATCCATGCACCCATGGAAGCTGTTACTGCGCTACCACCCGTGTCCTTCATTAGTTAATTACTGACATTTCTGTAACTCCACTGCCTTAATGAAGCAGCAGGGGAGGGAAAGCTCAGTATCAAATATAAAGCAGCAATCTCAGCTGGGCAGCAGTACCTTCTCTGGCACAGCTGGGTGGAATTTCAGTACACACGGCTCCAGGAACTCAAATTCTCTCAGATCAGTGCCACTTTTCTCAGCCTGTGGGGCATTGAGCAGCCCAAAATGAAATCCCCCTGCACCACGAGTCCCCTAAGGGGGTGAATCCTTAAAGGCTTCAAAACACAGTTTTAAAGATTCTCTCCCAAACGGAGCCAAACTGTAGGAGGTGAGAACTGCACCATCCAAACAAAAGAGAGGCTGTGGCTCCCATCCCTGGAAGTCACCAGGGCCTGGTTGGACGGGGCTTGGAGCAACCTGGTCCTAGTGGAAGGTTGTCCCTGCTCATGGCAGGGGTTGGAACCAGATGATCTTTAAGGTCCGTTCCAACCCAAACCATTCCATGACTCTATGAAACTCAGGCACGCCAGACTCTGGGCAGCAAAAGGCAGGAACTTGTTTTGTGCAGGAGAGACAGTTTAAACAGATTAAACTACAAGACTGGTGTTCTAGTCTGCTGTGCTGCCCAGAGGCTGCTGTCACCTCACCTTTAATGAAGTCACAATCACCAAACCAGGCCCCACCTCTTCAGGACCTCTTTCCACAGCAGCCAAACACACTGATCTCCAAAGACACCACGCTGGCAACTCTAAATCCACTCTACAAAAATCAAACCCGTTCCAAATAACCCACGCCAAAGCAGCTGAGCGAGTATTGAGCAACTGCAAAGTTCTTGGCTTCCTAAAAGCAGTCATGATCTTGCAGTAACTTCAAAAAAACCCCACTGAATAGGTCAATTCCTGGGTTTGGATGTGAAGGAGCTCAGTTTTCCCGGCACTGCTGAGGCTGCCTGGCTGTGCAGGAGCTGTGGCTGCAGTTTCCATCCAGTTATCATACGACCTGCGTGGCTCATCTCTGAAGCACTTCTTCCCCTCAGGACTTTCCACCTCTCCCATCCACTTGTGCACAGACTTCCTCGCTCTCTGGCCACCAGTCAAATAAGTGCAATTGTCAGAGCAAAAATTCGGTTTCTCAGCATTTAAGCGCAAAAGAGGGGTTTGTTCAGTGGCTGGGCTTCCTGGCTTTGCTCCAGGGGGTTTGGAGAGGGAATGGAAATTGAGGTTTTTGGAGACCCTAATTACACGCTGTGTAATTCCTCAGGGGAGGCAGGCTCCAGGCCCTGCCACCATCCTGCCTACAACTCCTCTTGCACTTGGGACTGAACCATTTTCAAAAATGAGAAGCAGAAACAACTCAGGTGATGGGTGAAGGGTTTTGTTAAAGTCTGCAGTGAACAAGAGCCATGAATCTCCTACCAGCTGCTGGGACTGTGTCCCACAGGAGCCAGAGAAGGTGGATCTGCCGGATTCTGAGCACCCTCAGACCCCCTCAATATGGGCAATGGAGCTGGGGAAGGGTGTGGAGTACCAGGAGCAGCTGAGGGAGCTGGAAAGGGGCTCATCCTGGAGAAAAGGAGGCTCAGGGGGGGCCCTTCTGACTCTCCACAACTCCCTGACAGGAGGGTGCAGCCAGGAGGATTTGGGCTCTGCTGCCAGGGAACAAGGGACAGGACGAGAGGAAACGGCCTCAAGTTGTGCCAGGGGAGGTTCAGATTGGGTATTAGGGAAAATTTCTTCACCCAAAGGGTAGTCAGGCATTGGAATGGGCTGCCCAAAGCAGTGGTGGAGTGACCATCCCTGAAGGGGTTTAAAAGCTGCACGGATGTGGCACCTGGGGACATGTGTTAGTGGTGGCCTTGGAAGTGCTGGGGGAACAGCTGGACTCGATGATCTTGGAGGGCTTTTCCAACTCAAACAATTCCATGATTCTATGATGTACATGGGAATGCAGACCAAGCAGCACCTGGCAAGACCAGGTCCAGCAAAGTGGTTCAATAAACACTGACTTAAAGCTCCACCTAAACCACCATCTCTGCTGGGCAGAGGAGCACTGCAGGGAATGCAGCAGAAAGGAGGAAAGAGCTTGCAGGGAATGACGCTGGGGCTGCAGCCCTTCCATGCAGAAAGCACCACGTGCCTGCCATGGAGCCTGCTGCCAGCTCACTGTGCCCTCCTCCTGGAGCAGCATCCCCGAGTTGGGCAATGGGGCAGCATCCCCATCTCATGCTGCTCGCTCAGCCGTGCCAGAGAGGAAACAGGGACACAGGGCTCCGAGGTTCCCCTTTCCTGGCCACAAACAGGCCGAGATCCAGCTGAGGATATATCCTTTTAAAGCAGCTCCCTGCATTTCACAATTTATCTTCAAGTTTCTACAGGAAGAGGGCAACATATGGGAAGTTACATAAACTCGAGCAACCCCCACAGAATATCCTGGAAAAAAAAAAAGGCAAGTACCTCTGCACAGGCACAGAACTCAATCTGAAATATTTTAAGGACGGCAAAGAGTAAATCCTTCATTATGCAACAGGTAAGACCTGGACACAAGAAGCAGTATCAGATACTCAGGTGCCTCCACTGCCTCTCCTGGGTGGACCAAGAGATCTGTCACCTTTGTGAAGGTGCACCTGCAGCACTGGTTTTGCACCTGTATCACCAGGAGGTCCCCTGCAGCCCTGGTCAAGGGTCATGAACTCCTGCAGGGACCCTCACAACAACCACCAAGAGGGATGGAGACACTTGGGGATCCTCCAAACCATCCTAAACACAGATGGACCCCAGACGGAAAATGCTCAAGCAGCCACCAGGTTTGTCATCCTTTCTGGAGCCTCGGCCAAGGAAGGGATGGGAGAGCTGATACAAGATGGTTCTGCCTTTTATTTACCTCAGGAGAGCAGAGATTCACCTCAGCCCTCCCAAAGGTGCTTTTCTCTGCCAGTTAGCCTTTTCCTGTTTTATTATTTCTGGTTTTATTTGTTTGGATGTTGGATTCTGGGAGGCCAGACCTGTCTACTCAGCACAGCCTCAGTTCAGGCACTCCTGCAACACTGATGAATGCCTGGGCCACAGATTTCACCTCCGGGTGCCTGCTGGACTGAAAAATAACTCACAACCACTGAAGACCAAGCCAGGTATAGAAAGATGATGAATGTGTTGGCTGAACACAACTCCCTGACAGGAGGTTGGAGCCAGGTGAGGGTCAGGCTCTGCTCCCAGGGAACAAGGGACAGGACAAGAGGAAACGGCCTCAAGTTGTGGCAGGGGAGGTTTAGATTGGGTATAAGGGAAAATTTCTCCATGGAAGGGGTTGTCAAGCACACTCTTAGATAAGATTAGAAAATAATTTAACCTCTCTAATCCCAGTCTCAGTATCTAAAGACAAATTGCTGCCACCAAGTCACCCAAAAATCCCACCCTGCAATCCCACCCTGCCACCGGAACGAGGATGCAAATTCTACATGGCAACTGGGGTTAAAAACATCTATTTGCCTGTAGCCAAATAGGTTTAAAGTCTCCTCAAAAGAAGATCTTGAGGCTTATCCATGCTTTCCAATTTATTATTCATTTCTAACTCATCTCCATTCATCCCTAATTCATCATTTAGGGGATGCCATTAGTGTCTGCTGTAGGAGAGGTATGAAGCTGCAGCATTTGGACTAAAGTTGTACTTCTGAGCCTTCGAGAGTGGCCAGTCTGCAAGAGAGTGAAATCCAGAGGCTCTGAGACACACCATGTGCTCAGCAACACTGGAAAACACATGTGAATACATTTGTTTTCAGGCTTCTCAAACGCATCCACAAGAGCTTTGCCTCTGTGACACAAGTGAGAGGATTATCTGCTGGCGTGATAAAAACATTGTAAAAATTGTGAAGCAGCAGGAAAGTTTTGCATGCTATCCTGCCATGCACTATCACCAGAAAAATTTATGGTGCCTCAAAACCTCCAGGTCGAGAGCCAGGATATTCCTGTGCTGTACACGGTGCCTGGAACGGGAGGCTGCACTTTCCCAGAGCACGGCTGGAATCCTTATAAACCACTAAAATGCTTTTTTTTTAAAAAAAACACATGCACACAAAAAGCGCAAATCCTGTTCTTCATATTTCTCCTCTTACTCAGTGAGATTTACTTACTTGAGGGTTTCAGCCTTCCAGAAACCTCTAACAGCATCAGGACTGGGGGATCTGTCCCTTTTGCTCCTGGTTTGGCTGAGTATCCTGGGTCATCCTGCCACCAGCAGCCAGACCCAAGTTCCTTCCTGGCTTTTCTTCCATCTATTTCACTGCCTCAGTAGGTCACTTCTTCCTCCAGCCCTGTTTCTCCTGTCCCTGGTCCAGGGCTGGGTCTGCACAGGGTGTAGCAGAGTTTTTTGTGGATGGAGTAAGAGATGTCTGTCTGGGAGCAAGCAGGACTTTGAGCTAGTTGCAGAAACGTTGAGGCCAGGAACCGATTTCCTGGCTGCAGAACCCTCTCTGACACGTACCACGACAACACTTACTAACAAAAATTAGTACTATCAGCCCTGAGGTTGTGAATGAAGTGTTTGAAATCCCCAGAGCAGGAATTGAGACGCCACCTCTAAAAACACAGGGTGGAAAGCAAGGGATGGAGCCCACACAAACCCAGGGATTAAAGGAGGATCTGCTGCTTAGTTTGCAAGTTGACCACTAGAGCCTGTTGGAGAATGATCAGAGAGATGGAGCATCTCTGCTATGAGGAAAGGCTGAGAGAATTGGGATTGCTCAGCCTGGAGAAGGCAAAGGCTCCAGGGTGACCTAATTGTGGCTTTCCAGGACCTGAAGGAAGCCCACAAGAAAGATGTAGAGAGACTGGGGTGACAGGAGAAGGGAGAATGGCTTCCAACTGAAAGAGAGTAGGTTTTGATGGGATACTGGGGAGAAGTTCTTCCCTGTGAGGGTGGGGAGGCCCTGGCACAGGTTGCCCAGCGAAGCTGTGGCTGCCCCATCCCTGCAAGTGTCCAAGGTCAGGTTGGACGGGGCATGGAGCAACCTGGGATAGCGGGAGGTGTCCCTGCCCATGGCAGGGGCTGGAATGAGATGATCTTCAAGTTCCTTTCCAACTAAACCATTCTGTGATTCTGTGATTCCATTATCAGTGCTCCCAGAAGACACGCTGGGTGCACAGAGGACAAGTGAGGATGGCTGAGTGCCAGTTTTGGGGAGACCCTCTGCGAATTGTCTGCAAGCTGTCCTGTGGGCAGATGATCCCCAGCTCTGTGGGAACATCTGAGCACAGACCCAGGGACATGTCCTGCCTTCAGCAATGCTGCCTTCAGCAGTTACACCAGGAATTGCTGCTCTTCCCAGCCCCAGAGCAAGGTCACCACTGATGGGGTGGAGCCCAAATCCAGGTAAACCCCTGGGCTTTAGATCATCAGAACAATGAGAAATTATTTCAAAACATCAGGCACGATATGGGAGGACAGTCATTCCACGGGAGGCTGGTTCAACCCCAGAGAATCCAGTGCTGATTGATTCACTGCTCCTACCTGGATCAAGGTTTCCTGTCACCTATTACTTAACTTAGATACACAAAACCTACAAGCTCAAACAGGCCAAACCCTGTTCTTCAGACAGGTATGCTGCTGCAGTACCTCTGCAGTCAGCCTCTAACACACCTTTATGGATGGAGTTTGGAGTGCCAAGAAGTGTTTTGGACGCTCAGTTATGAATCCAGGTCTTAAAGCTCTCTGTCTAAGCAGCATCCATCAGCCAAGATTTCTGGTGGTCAGGTATCAAGACACTGGAAAGCTC
The DNA here is from genome assembly GCA_013400975.1 of Atrichornis clamosus. Taxonomy (NCBI): domain Eukaryota; kingdom Metazoa; phylum Chordata; class Aves; order Passeriformes; family Menuridae; genus Atrichornis; species Atrichornis clamosus. The sequence goes on from WBMZ01003971.1 coordinate 17,630, forward strand.
ATTTTCTGCCAGCAGGGATTTCCAGGCTAGACATCTCCCATTTCCACTGCCTCCAGGACTCATCCCGAAGAGATGTTCACAGCCTCAGCGCTCACAATCCCCTCAGCAAACACTGAACCCATCAGCACCAAGGAAGGCAGCTGGGAGACAGGCAGGGGAGATCCTGCCTGCAGCACCTTGTCTCTGGAATTCATCTCATGCTTCCCAGGTAAACACCAGGGAAACCAGGAAGGATGCCTGCACCTCCCTTTCTTCAAACAGGCAGGGATTTGGGGGAGGGAGGGGATTTGGCTGGTTTCCCCTCAGTGCACAAAGGAAGGCAGAGCAGGGATGTCTTCCTGCGAGGACCAGAAAATAGCTACGGATCGAGTCAGACTGTGGGGCAGGATGAGGAAGTCCTCATTATGGCAATAAAAAAGGTCTCAAGTACTTGGCTGAGGCACCAGGAATCCACCAACAGGCCAGGCTGGCTCAGAAGCAGCTTTTCACGTCGGTGCAGTGAGAACATTTTTGTTTATTTGTTCCTCAGTGTCAGCCAAGAAGGAAGGAGGTGCTGCTCCGTTCCCCCTGTCCTCAGCTCCCTGCAACAGCAGAAGGCTTAAAATCGGTGACACCTCCACCTCCTGCTCCCTCCTACCAACCCTGGAATGTTTGGTCTCACAGACAGGTTTTAATTTTGCTTTAGAGGAGGGATGGCACGGCACGACCTGACTCACGCAGGAAAGGCAGAGGTCTGCTTCTCTGAAGTCACAGAACTCTTGTTTTCCATCCCAGGCCCAAATTAGTACTAATTATTCCATGCAAAATGGAGTTGCTTCAACAGGAAGGAATTAGGACAACAAATTATTCTGGAATAAAGAGTTGCTGCTGCCTAAGCAAGTGATCTGTTTGCACTGAGAATAAAAGGAGCGCTCTCAAGGCCAGGCTGGACAGGGCTTGGAACAACCTGGGATAATGGAAGGTGTCCCTGCCCATAGCAGGAGGTCGGAAGGAGATGGCCTTTAAGGTCCCTTCCACCCCAAACCATTCTGTGATTCTATGATTCTTCCACAGGTGTTTTGGGAAAAAAAGTAATCCCTTTTTAAAAAACATTTCCAACCTCCATGTCTGCTACGGCAGACACCAGGATCTTCTACATGACCAATGTGCCAAAGCCCAACCCACACTCAGTTGCTTTGGACTTCCACCATCAAAACTGCAGCTGCCGTGGAGGTACCACATGAGCAACCACAGCACAGGGGGTCTGGCAGCCATGGCTGATGCTTTCAGCCGGGAGAGTTCTGGTTCAGGGCAGGGAGGTGCTGCCACACACCCTTCTGCAGCCTAAAGGAGGGTTTCCCTTCACGGAGACACAACCCTCAAATTTATTCAAAGCCTGGTAGTCCCACCAGCTCACAGTAAGACCTTCAGGTCCCATCTCCACTTCCCAATCTTCAAAAGGCTCGACACTGACCCACACAGCCCTGATGACTGCACCCCTGGTTCCATTTATTCCTGCAGGACGTGTGGCTGTGGAGATGCATTATTTGTGTGCCCTGGCATAGAATCATGGAATCATGGCATGGTTTAGGTCATAAGGGACCTGAAAGACCATCTTGCTCCAACTCCCTGGCATGGGCAGGGACACCTTCCACTATCCCAGGTTGCTCCAAGCCCTGTCCAGCCTGGCCTTGGCCACTTCCAGGGATGGGGCAGCCACAGCTTCTCTGGGCAACCTGTGCCAGGGCCTCACCACCCTCACAAGGAAAAATTTCTTGTCAATATCCCATCTAGACCCTCTGTTAGTGGGAAGCTATTCCCCCTGTCCTGTCACTCCACGCCCTTGTCCCAGGTCTCTCTCCAGCTCTCCTGGAGCCCCTTCTGGCACTGGAAGGGGCTCTGAGGTCTCCCTGGCGCCTTCTCTTCCCCAGGTGAACAGCCCCAACCCCTCCCAGCCTGGCTCCCGAGCAGAGAGGCTCCAGCCCTCAGAGCATCTTTACGGCTTCTTCTGGATGTGCTCTAAGTCCTTCTTGTGCTGAGGATTCCAGACTGGACACAGCAGTGCCCCCCCAACACCCCCTCCTTGCACAAACACAGCAATCCCCTTCCCAGAGGGGCAGCCCCCACCCTGCTGTACTACAAAACACCTTATCCTGCGGAAAAAACCCCAAGTGGGACAACATGGAGCAGCCGTAGAAAGCAGCACTGCTGTCAAGGGGAGTTCCAGGACCATGGTGGGAGCCTGGAGATGACAGGTAAAGTCTCCTAAAGAGGTCAGACAGAGAAAAGTCGGAATGAGCAGCCCCTGGACAGGTGGCTGGGCAGATGTATGTGACAGCGACAACGTCCACGGATCCCACGACATGCTTCCCATGAGCTTTGGTTACACACAGAAGTTTCAAGTGCTGACAGGTACCACAGCTGACAGTCCAGCCACGTGAGCTGCATCAGAGAAGAAGGGCTTCCAGAGTATTTGTGAGTTTAATGAGAAGCAAACACTTGTGATGAAAGCCACTCTACCCACTTACAAAAACTGGAGACATCAGGAAGAACAGGATCACACCAGCCTCTAGCAATATGCAGGACCAGCTGCTCCAGAGGAAGACGCAAGAAATCATTCTGGACAGCTCAGGAATCACTTGCTTATCGCTAAATCTCTTCCTAAGCCCTTCAGATAGTGATTAAGCACAATGGTTTGTACCCTATATATTAAATATTAATCCTCCCTAATGTGACTGCCAGCGATCCGGTTATCCCATTCGGATAACCGCACACCCCCAACAGCCCATTCCTCCTCCACCCCAAACCACGTAAACACCACGTACCAAACCCAGCAATGCTCTGCGAGCCAGCCAGAGCCTCCCTGAGCTCCGAGCCTTGAAGCAAACCAGCTGGATCCCACCAAAATCAGGAGGGAAGGAGTTAAGAGCAGGAGATGAATCAGCCACTGCTCTAAATGCGGACATTTCCTACCTCTCCACTCAAGTGTCTCTTCCTGTCCGCAGGCTTTGGAGATGCTTACGGACCCGGTCCCGGTCAAATGACTTCCACTGCGACAGGAAAGCCCAGGGATTTGTTTTATTTCCAGAGGAAAATACGATTTGTGAATGAGCCCAGAAAGCGGCTGCAAGGGATGACCGACCTCCTGCCCGTGTCACACCAGGAGGGAAGGACCAGGCAGCAGCTGGTGCCACTCCTGACCCCATGGAAGCGTACAGGCGCTCTGTTCCATGCAAAATATCCCACCCCAGTGTCCTGAAGCATCACACAGACCACAACAGTGGCAGAGGTCACACAACCTGCGCCCTCCCCGCTGGATTGGGATCCACCATCCCGCTGCAAACACAAAGAATTGGAGCAGAACAGATGAAGGCTGGCAGCAGGAGGAGACGGGGAGAGAGGGAATTCAAACCGCTCTTCCACAAGGATGTTGATGTTGGACAGGGACCAGTATCACAGAGCAGCACACAGATTCAGCTATTTGTGAGAGATGTTTCAGAAAGGCAGGGCTGTGTCTCCTCAGCCTGGGAACAACACAGCGGCATCAGCACCAGGACAGCAGTGTCCTGGAAATGGGAAACATTATTCCAGCAGCTCCCAGGATCTCCCCATTGCTTTCACAGAATTACAGAATCAATTAGGCTGGAAAAGACCTCCAAGATCATCGATTCCAATCTGCAATCCCACCTGTTAAACCAGACAGAGCACTGAGTGCCAGGTCCAGCCGTTCCTTGGACACCTCTAGGGATGGTGACTCCACCACCTTCAACCAACTGTAACCAACCACTTGCTTTAATCAACTGATTTTATAAAGACCATTCAAAAACCCTGGAGCTTCCCACAGGCACCCCCCCAGAAAGCTCTCCAACAGGGATGGAAAGAAACACACAGAATGGGAAGGTGGCAGTGCCCACTTTATGCCCAGCACAGACACTGAGTCTCTCTCTCCCAGCACCCCCAGATACCAGGGAAGCTGTGGTCCCTGTTCCCCAAAAAACATCCTGGCTCTTCACCTTGGCCACAGCAGAAGCCATCAGAGACCTGGCACACTGTGACCATCCCTGTGATCCCATTCCTCATCCCAGAGCTCCACATAGAGCCTGTTTCCCAATCTCTCTGGGAATAACAGCATGAGTTTGCATCTGATGCTTGACAGAGAGAGACAAATCCTCCCTGCAAACCCGGCTGCAGCCACCCCGTGCACACCCTTCCCCTCCCTGCCACTGGCTGCTGCAGCAACAGGAATTAAAATAAAGATGAAAAACTCCTGTTGGGCTTGCAGTTTTATTTCCTGTCTTTTCTAGAACTCCCTGTACAGGAGGAAAAATCCTTAAATATTTCCAAGCATCCTGCACGCTCGCAGCAAGCTACCCCCAGCCACGGCCAGGCAGAGAAGGGATGACTAATTTTTTTTAGCGTAAGACGCTGCAGAGAGCGTCCTGTGAACAAGTTCTGTAAATTCCTGAGGCTCCCGGCAAGGACTCCACCACTCCTTGCGAAACTTCCCAGCTGGAACCTCACAGCCGAAAAGCCAGAAAACATCGTTTTTCTCTCCTTCGACAAACAGAGGTTGGGATTCCTCTCACGACAGTATTTGGATTTTTAATGTCAGTCCATATTTAGCAGGAGGGAAAAAAAGCCTCCCTTCCTTCCTGTCACATTTTCCACCCTCGATGACATCCAAGATCAGAAATAAGCAAGCACTGGCCAAGGAGGGAGGATGCAGCTACCCGAGCGTGGGAGAGCCTGGAGAGGGGCAGCACCAACGTTCCCACTTGGGATTCCCAGTTGGGATGCATGGAGGCAGTGGTGAGGAGAGGACACCCCTTGAGGAGGGGAAAGAGCCCTTGAAAAGGGGACAGAGACCCTAAGGAAGGGACAGAGGCCTCAGACCCCATAGCAAGGAGGGTATCCCCTCCAGTGCTCCCGCCTGGAGCATCTCCTGGCAGGATAGCACAGCAAGGAGCCAGGCCACAAGACCCCAAGCTGGAGAATCCCTCCCAAAAGAAACCTTTGGTCACTGGCACAGCCTGGATCTGCCAAGGGGGGGCGTGGCCAGGCCGTGGGTCAGGTGGGTTCCTCACTGACCAGATGCCCCAGCGTCCTGCATGGGGGTGTCCATGGAGCCTGGCGATCCTGCCAGGAGGTGGGTGGTGGCAGGAGATCATGGTGGTGGTGGCCCTGCCCTGCAGCCCCGTTTTCTGGCTGTTGAAGGGGTCCCCAGCTCAGACCCCCATGGGTCACTGCATTCCCACAGCTGGAGGTTCATAGAATCGTGGAATGGTTTGGTTGGACAGAACCCTAAAGCCCATCTTGTTCCACTTCCTGCCATGGAGCAGAGACACCTTTCACTAGACCAGATTGCTCAGAGTCCTATCCAACCTGGCCTTGGACACTTCCAGGGATGGGGCAGCCACAGCTTCTCTGGGCAACCTGTGCCAGGGCCTCACCACCTTCATAGGGAAAGATTTCTTCCTAAAATCTAATCTAACCCTACTCTCTTTCAGTTTGAGACCATTCCCCCTTGTCCTGTCACTCCAGACCCTTGTAAATAGTCTCTCTCCGTTTTTCTCGTAGCTCCCTGCAAGTACTGAAAGACCCCGATTCGGACACTCTGGAGCCGTCTCTTCTCCAGGCTGAACAATCCCAATTCTCGCAGCCTTTTCTCACAGGAGAGGTGCTGCATCCTCTGATCAACTTGGTGGCCTCCTCTGGACTCGCTCCAGTGGAGCAAATTCAGAAGCCCCAGTCCGTGATCACTTTTAGAAAACATCACTGCTATTAACAAACATACATTCAAATATACAAATACTAAACCCCACGTTGAGTGGGAGGCGGGTGGGGGTAACTCCACTCCGCGAACACGGACACGCGTGGATCGCTCCCTCGCGTCTTCCGTCACCACAACAACCCCGTGCCCGTCCCCGGGGGTCACCTACGACCCCCGCTCCCCCGCTCCGCGCTCACCTGCGGCCGCTGCTCCCTCGCCGGCTCCCGCCCAAACGGCTCCGCTGCGAGGCCGCGGCGGCCGCCCGTAACCATGGACGGCGCACCGGGGGAGGGCGCGGGGGGGGTCGGGGGAAAGGGGAGGGGGATATGAGGG